>JAHBCN010005208.1:52500-57155 GCA_019359885.1 Listronotus oregonensis
AAATTAATTTTCTATTAAGTAGGTGGTAATAAATGCTGAAAGTGCTGACATTTACCTCCATGGAACAATAAATATTTTTTTCATATGTATTTCTCAAATTCTCAAGCATGTATGAAATTATTTTTCTACGTTCATCCGTAATCCGCTCCCGAAGATCTTAAATAGAATCTAACTGTACTAAAATCTTTACTTTTCAAATACCCCCCAAAAAAGTAATCTAAAGAACTTAAGTCCGAGATCTCGGGACACCCAATGGGACCCCGTCAAGTTTCTAGGAATAAAGGAAGGTCCACAATATGATTTACGAAAATGCCGGCCCACACATTTATTTTTTCAGGAGATTTCGGTTGTACTCTCGAAACAGATGGGATTTGAGTCACTCCAATATCGACAATTATTTTTTATTTACACACCATGTAAATAGACCGTACACTATCCGAGAAACAAATATTAAATAACATGATTGCATTGTTGATTAAAGTTGGGACACAATCGTCTTCAGAAGCTCAGGACAAGTTTTATCTTATACGGGTGAAATTAAATTGTCTTTCAAAATTATCTGTGCTGTTGCATGTAAATCCTAAAGAAGTAGCCAAAAACCCTGAGTGCCTTGTGTCGTCAATGCTACGTTCCATCACTGATAATTCTCGACTTCATTTCTAACTGGTCGATTTTTTAATGGTGATTACGACGAATATTAGATAAAGATCCAGTTTCTTTAAATTTTCTCATTAATTAGCCACATAATTACTGTTAATATTTTTGTCGAATGTAATGCATTAAAAACCGACAGAGCTTTTGTAATGCCCCCATTTTAATAGTAGAGTTATTATTTTTAATCCCTTCTTGAACTGAATAAATTATTGTTTAATATTTATCAGAACTAGGTAAGTTTACAATTTGAAATCAAAGACAAAGTTTTCCTATGAATATGATGACACTGATGCTATATGTTTTCTGATGGTATCCATGATTATTATTTTTAGCCATGCAATCGATTATTTTAAGTATTGAGTTGTGGTCAAATTTTAACATAACTTTACAACGATTAAAGATAGGTATAAACTTTATTAACAAAAGTTACTAAAAACGCCATAGAGAATCCAAAATTTTAAAAAAATTGGGTTTCAATTTAAAATCTTAAGTGTAATGCAATATCTTATTTTTTGGGCACCCCGTATTGTACGGCTATAGATAAAAATGCTCCCCCATAGAAATCAAAAAATTTACGTGTCCGAGCGTTTTTCCCAAAATATACCAGGAGTCACAATAAGGGTGGACCTTGTTGGGCCACCCTGTATGTAGTACCCCGAAAAGATCACCCATTGAGAGTCGATACCCCCGACACAAAAGACTAACCCCCCAAAAATTATTCCTGGCTACGGCTTTGATTGCCGGCATCACGGATGCTGAATATATCTAGAATACCTTTACATAACGATTTTTCCTTTTATTAAAAATGACCAATATTACTGCTGACATCACATATTCTGAATGTATTTAGAATATCTTTGCATAAAGACTTTTTCTTTTAATTAAAATGACCAATATTACTGCTGACATCACAGATGCTGAATATATTTGGAATACCTTTGCATAGCGACTTTTTTTTATTAAAATGACCAATATTACACTGCTGTCATCACAGATGCTGAATGTATTTAGAATACCTTTGTAAAACGATTTTTTTTTTAGTTGAAATGACCAATATTACTGCTGATATCACAGATGCCGAAATTGATCCAGAGATGTCACCTGGTTTATTCCAAGGAGATATGGCGCTCAATAACGATTTATATAACTATTGGAGGGTAGGAGTCCGTTGGGATACGTTTCCTGATAAGCTATGGACTAATGGGATAGTCCCGTATACTATTAGCCCTTTATATGGTAAGCTATTTTTTAGCTTATGTTGTTTTAAGTAATGTAGCCTTGAATTATCGTTTTAAATATTTTAAAGCAAAAAGGCATAAAAAGTTTCCCAAACAGCGTCGCCGGTGAGACTTTCCAGGTTAGCTGATAAATTCTTAGCCTATTAACAAATTCACTTGTTTAATTTCGTGATAACTACAAATTATGAATTAGATTTAAGATTTAACATAGGTTAAAATAAGAGATCCATGATTTAACTTTAACAAACCCGCTTTTAAAATAAAGTACACATACACCAAATCTCTGTAGTTTACCCTAACAAATTCGCTTATACAATGTAGTACAAATCATGAAATATTTTTTAAAATATTAGTGAGTAACTTTAAAATGAAATTGAAGATATATTGACTTAAATTTAATTTTTTTTTCTAAATACTTTAATTTTTTTAAAAATTTTCACTGAAAAAATGAAAAGATATACTGTAAAAATTTAGTTCTTTATAAAATTGATTTATTTATAAATTCGATGGATACAAAATAGTTTTTGGATTTAAATTATAAAAAAATGCAATTAGGTGTAATAATTTTTTGGATATAAGGTTTTCTTTATAATTTAAAACAACAATTATTTCTTGACATTTCGCACCTACATGGCGGGCTTTCCCAAAAGATTTCTTTTATTTATTTTGTGAATTTTAAAAATATTTTTAAAAAAAAAGGTATTACAACTAAAAATATTAATACTAACAATAACAAATAAATATTAACAATTATATAATAACACAAACATTTTAAATCATAAAACAGTTAATTTTCAATAACACTAAAATCTTGGACTTCCATTGTCTTTATTTGTTAAATGATACACAACGTTTCAGTTAGTGATGTATCTCCAACCGTTTTCAAATAAAAACTATTCTTAACAGCTACGACCTTGTATACTATCCGTTTTTCACCGAAGCTTGACCGAATTTTCACGGTTTAGCAACGGCAGCCAGATACTCCGAATGTCCACACTAGGTTTGCTAAATACATTTTGGTTTTTTGCAATTATTACAGCTTCTTTAAATTTTCTTTTCTTCCAGTGGGTTTCTTTATGAATGATTATTGCTTCCGACCATTGTATGCGGTGTTGTTTTGACCATGCGTGTTCGGCAATCCCTGATGTCGACGTTTCACCTCGTTCCGTATGTTTTTTGTGTTCTTTAACTTTTATTTCAAGTGGTCTTTTTGTTTTCCTGATATATACTGTAGTATGACGGGACTCTAAATAATACACTAATTAAGTAAATAAACACTCTATTTTATAATCCAGAATGATGGATAAATACTACACCTAAACTATACTTATAAGTCCGTAAATGTCCATAATGCCCCGCGTACCCGTGAACGAACTGTTTTCGAATGAATGGTGAGTGTGTAGTATTGTTTGCTGCCGACTAGCGTCCTGTCGACGGCCCCAGACCAAAACAACTATTTAGCAAAAAAGGGCCATAGTAACCCGACGGTTTAGAGTTTACGGGGGCACGTTAGGCAACACGTTCACTAACACTTATGAGAGTACAGGGTGCGCCAATAATACCACATTCCTCCCCACGAACAAAAAAAAAATTAAAAAAAAAAATCCATGAGGAGCGGGTATTCTTTGTTTCGAAGGGTTCCTTCTGCAGACTGAATCCTTGTTTTTTTGTAATATAACCTCTTTTCGTTTTTCTTTGTACGAAATTTACATCAATTGTATCTGGTGGTGTTAAATTTTTGTTTTCCGATAATTTCTGGCCTCTCTTGATTTTTTTTCAACTCAACTGAAGGGGCATTTGGTGAACAATGTATCTAAACAGGCCCTTGAGTTTCTTTTCATTTGATCACAGTGTTTTCGCTTCAAAACCCCCAACATTTACCAATATGATAACGGACCCGATTGTTTTGATTGCCAGGCGTTGAACCTTTCTCCCGAGGATTGTTTACCCACACTTCCTCTCCCTCTGGGGAAACAGCTGACTTGTAATAGTGTTTTTGAATTATTTGTTCATGCTCCATGCGACACGTCTGGTTTAAGTAAGTCAAAACGTGACCTAAGGTGCCTCCAAACATTTTGGTTGGGGTTCATTTGTGGATCTTCTGAAGTATTTCGATAAGAAAAAGAAACAAGGGCCCTTTGGGCTGGTTTAGGTTTTCACTTGCACCATCCTTTTCCCTTTAAAAGTACGGACAGTGGGTCTTTAACCATTGATTTTTGGGTTATGGAGTAAATTTAATGTGTAATTCCATTTTTTTCCGAAAATGATTCAAACGGGTTGGGTTTGCGTGGGGCCTTTTTGTAACTAAAAATTTTGTAGGCCGAAAAGTGCAAAATTTCACGTAAAGTTTCGTTTCCGTTAGATGTAAAGTTTTTTGGGGGAAACCCCTAACCAATGAGTATAGGAGTCATTAAATGCCCAAAATTTTTCCCTCAAAGGGGCCGGAAAGTAAGATAAAGGGGACACCATGGTTTGGGGGATAGCCCCATGGATGAGGCATTTTTATCATTTTGTCTTGCCTGCTGGCAAAATTTGCATTTTAATCCAATTTTATCCCTATTCATGTTTCCGTATACAGAAATTTGCAGGACGATAGCGGGGATGCCGGGGTGACCATCATGTAGCATACCAAAAATTTTTTTAAAGCAGGGGGGAAAAGATAGTCCTTTCCCTAGCAAAATATCTTCTTCAAAGAAGTTCCGTTCTTTTTTCGTAAAACGGAAAAAATTTTAAATGTTTTTTAGGCCAAAAACGACTTGTAAC
>JAHBCN010005208.1:57172-59672 GCA_019359885.1 Listronotus oregonensis
AAGTAAGAACTACGGAGGCACAGCTCCAACAACTCCATCACTCCAACCAGCGGCAGGGTGGTGCGTTCTACTAAGATATCGATACAGGGTCGAAGACAACTTAGATGTTTTAAGAAACCTTTAAGTTCTTTGTCATTATCTGTCCATACAATAAAAGTATCGTCAACATATCGCACCCGAAGACGCATGGTCAAAACAACACCGCATACAATGGTCGGAAGCAAAAATCATTTATAAAGAAATCCACTGGAAGAAAAGAAAATTTAAAGAAGCTGTAATAATTGCAAACAACCAAAATGTATTTAGCAAACCTAGTGTCGACATTCCGAGTATCTGGCTGTCGTTGCTGAACCGTGAAAAGTCGGTCAAGCTTCGGTGAACAACAGGTAGAGATCGAACGCTGTAAGAACAACACCGATATGTCACGTCTCATATGGCAAACCCGTATAAAACCGTGACGTATCGGTGTTATTCTAACAGCGTTCGATCTCTAGTATATAAGGTCGTAGCTTTTAAAATAGTTTTTAGTTATCACTTGAAAACGGATGGAGATATATCACTTACCGAAATGTTGTGTATCAATTAACAAATAAAGACAATGGAAGTCCAAGATTTTAGTGTTATTGAAACGATAACATTGTCTAACAATTTTAAAGAAACATATTGCTAACATTATTAATAATTGGTAAATGCAAACTTTCGGTAGCAGAAAGGATTTATAGGAAAATTTGTAAAAAAGGAAACAAGTCCACAAATGCCTATACTATATAGTCCAGATAATTTTTCATTTATAGGGACAATTTTTTATTACTTTAAAAACTAAGAATTTTTTTTTGTCGTAAGGTCACTACTTTTTACTATTTAATTAAATTATAGTATATTTGGCTTAAGTTGTTGATGTCTGATGTCTTTTGTGTTGTTTACGCAATTGCTTGATATAAATCATTTCCTTTACAGTTATAGTAGTTTTTATCAAAATCTAATATTTTTGTTTTTGCAAAATTAAAGGTATGTTTGGTTTCGTGTTCGTGTTTGTGTAATAGATGCAGTTTTTCGGTATTTGTCACCATTTAAGCGATTAGTAAGATATTGGGTTGTCATACCTATATATTTGTTGGATAATTTGAACATGGAATTGCGTAGACAACATTTGATTTTTTTGTGAGGTGTTTGGCTTTTTCATTTTGTAAACAAGTTATTAAGTCCTGTCCTTTGCGGCATACCGTTATTTTATGTTTATTTAAAATATATTTAATTTTTTCAGATAATTTTTCCACGTTCTCTTGTTTATAGTTCAACGTTTCTTTGTTGTAAAATTTGTGTATTCTTTGTTTTATTATTTTATTAATGAGTTTTTTAGGAAAATTGTTATTTTGTACAACAGCTTTGACTTTATTTAGTGCTTTGTCTCTATACTTAGGAGATGTTAACTGAATTACCCTATCTGCTAGTCCTATAATGACACTGTTTTTGATTTTACAGGTGGTTTGAATTGTAATTTAGGTATCTTCTAGACCATGTTGGTTTGGTGTACCAAATTGTTTTTAATTTGTGGTTCTCTAGATTTCTTATAATTGCCAAATTTAAGAATTTTTTTTATTAATAAAAGAAACAATAATAAAACTAATAGTTTTATGTTTTAAAACGTATGTGTTATTATGTAATTGTTAATATTTATTTGTTATTGTTAATATTAAAGAAACAATAATAAAACTAATAGTTTTATGTTTTAAAACGTATGTGTTATTATGTAATTGTTAATATTTATTTGTTATTGTTAATATTAAAGAAATAATTAAGACCGTATAATTTTTACTAATGTAAATTGTTCTATATCTCTGTGTTAATTTAGGTTGTAATCTTAATAATACCTTTTTTTGTAGAAAATATTTTTAAAATTTACAATTTAATATTTTTAGAACCTTCTGATCAAGTAACAATCATGAAAGCAATCAAAACAATTAACTTTATGACTTGTGTAAGGTTCGTGCCCTGGGATGGAAAAAGCAAAGATTACCTCTTAATTTGGCCCATTAAGTACCCGAAAGGATGCTGGTCGTTTGTTGGTACGTAAGTATTTTTATGATTTACTATTAAAAAAATATATTTTGTGTCAATTAAGGTGCAAGTTTCGCACGTTTCTCAAATGACCACTGACTTTTATAATAATTGACCCTTAAAGATATTTTACAAAGTGACATATAGTACAAAATTCGAATAATAAGCGAACTGTCGCTAACAGGTTGCCTTAAAAAATATGGTCAAGGCTACGATAAATTTTAGTTACTATAGTTACCTTTTTTTTAGACCCACTAAAAGTATAAAACCCAAGAAATATGGAATCATTGGGTTGCCTTACCTTTTCTTTACTGTTTTTGTCTAACGAAAATAAACCGATTTTATTATTTTACTTTTTAAATAGGCAAATAAAAATAGCACTTATCCAATGACTGAAAATCAGTGTTTTAATATCCGGATTAGCTAGAGTTGGTATTTTATT
>JAHBCN010005208.1:62172-107157 GCA_019359885.1 Listronotus oregonensis
TAATTTACATCCAAATATTAATTTACCCTTTTAAAAGGGAAAAAAAAAAAAACATTAATTTTTTAGTTGACTATTAACAAAATAAAAAAAAACAAATTTTTTTACCCCAAAGAGCGTTTAAACCCCCAGAATTTTTCATTCCCCTTTTTTTTTCACCCCAGCACTCACAAAAAACGGGTTACCATAGCATGATACAAAATAGTCAATGTCCCATTAAAAAAGAAAATTTTGATAAAGAATTAAAAATCATAAAACAGGTTTTTAAATTTAAAAATGGTTTTTATTTTTTAAATTTTGTTTAAAAATACCAAAAAAAACTTTTTTTAAAAAAAACTCAAGAAACATTTACCCAACTAGTACAAGAAACAAAAATAAAAAAATTTTAAAAATTTTCCCCAAACCCCAAACCCCTTTTTAAAAAATATCAAAATAATCATATCCGATAACAAAACATCTCATACAGAAATAAAAAAAATTTTGGGGAATTTCATAAAGAACAATAAAGACAAGATAGATAAAAAAACCCCCAAACCTTTTTTATAAGCTAAATTGTGGTTCTTTTTGGGGAAAAAATTTAAGGGGGGGGCAAACCCAATCGTTCAAGAAACGTAAAGGAACATAAAAAAATTTTTTTTAAAACCCAAAAGGGGAAAAATCTGCATACGCACAACATTTATTGAAAATCCAAACTTTTTTGGGGGGGTTTTAAATTTACATGGGGGTAAATAAATAAACAACTATCTTGTTTTTTTACCGAAATAAACAAAATTAAAAAAACGAATTTCCTTAAAGGTCAATTTAAACAAACCCCTCGCCTTTATTAAATTTGTATAACAAAACCCCCCCCCCCAAAAGTTATGGGAATTAGATTGAAAACTTAGGTAGATTTAGGTTGCAGTCCGTTTCTTTACTTTTTTTTTTTTTTTTTTATCAGTTCAAAAGTACCCAGGAAGCTATAATATAGCAAACATATGTCTTTTAAATACCAATAAAAAGTAAATATCACTTTTTAAAAAGTTTTATTTAAAAAAAAAAATATGGAGGATAGTGTTTTCGAATCCCCAGACCTTTTGGAGATTTGTGAATGAGCAAAGAAAATTTTGGGGTTTTTCCGGGCCCGTGGATTTTAATTAAAAAATGGGTTGGGGGGGAAAAAAAATCCATTGTAGATTTGTTTGCAGATTTTTTTTTTAAATGTTTACATTTTTGATGGTAACGTACAAGTGCCTGATTCATTATTAATAATAGATGTAATGTTACTTTAAAAAATATAAATGTTTCTGATGTTTTTAATAAGATTGTCGCTCTGCCTAAAAATACAAATTACGGTCCGGATGGAATTCCAGAATATGCACTGATCAATCTTGTATATAGTTTATGCGTTCCTTTATGTAATATTTTTAACAAGTCTCTGGCAGAGGGTGAGCTTGCAACTGTCTGGAAAGAGAGATATGTTGTTCCAATTTATAAGGCGAGGGATAGGGAGAATATTTGTAATTATAAAGGAGTTGCGAAACAATCAGCTATTCCAAAGCTTTTGGATTTATTAATTTACGATCAATTCTTTTGGTCCTGTAAAGGCTGTATAGTCAAAGAACAACTTGTTTGTGTATGAGAACGAAATTCTGTATGTATTGGAAAAGGGGCATCAGATGGATGCTATCTACACTGATTTCTCCAAGGCGTTCGATAGAGTGAATCATTGGCTTCTTCTAGCAAAGCTGAGAGCAACTGGTTTTGATGAGTTGTCCTTAAGATGGATCCAGAGCATGCTTATTGGACGCACTCAAAGGGTAAAGATTGGAGGGTCTGTTTCCAAATCAATAACGGTTACATCTGGAGTCCCCCAGGGAGGACACTGTGCCCCACTCCTTTTTAACTTGTTTGTCAATGACATAGGTCAGTATCTAAAGTCCTGCCACTTCCTTTTGTTTGCGGATGATATGAAGCTTCATAGAGTGGTTAGGTCTGAGTATGATGGTTCTCTACTGCAGATGGACCTTGACAGTTTTGTTTAATGGTCTAGGGTTAACTACCTATTACTAAAGACCAGTAAATGTAATAACATTAGTTTTTATAGAAAACAAACAAACAAGAATCAGTACTCATTATCAAATTGGGGGCCAGAAACTGTCACTTCTGTCTAGTGTCAGGGATCTTGGGGTAATTCTTGATGATAAGTTTACTTATCATCAAGAATTGATGGAAATAAAAAATCATTCTTTAGAGTGTTACAAAATCTATATTTTACTTAACTAAATGAGATTTTCACCGATTAAATATTTGCATTATTTTATTTTTTCCCTAAAATGCAAAAAGCGCAAGTTAAGCACATGCCACTTTTAAAGTTAAGGATAAAATAAGCTTGATTTTAAATTTTATTGAAAATCTATAGAGGTTTAAAGAATTCGGAGTTATAGCCTATTTTTACCTTCAGTGGCTGTAGAGGGTGATTCATTTTAAAGTAAACAGGGCTTTATTTTTAAACTTCCCTGTACTTTTTTAAAAACGAATATAGTCATTTCGTGTATTTTTTTCCGTAGAAATTAATAATATAATCAGAAAAACATTTGAAACAAAAACAAAAGAGTTACAGCACGAGTGACGTATTTTTTAAATGGAATACCCCGTATATTTTTATATCAATTGATATAGATTTGTACGAGGAATTCGCTGATATAGGGGTTGCTGGGTTTATTTCCTGTGGTTCTGCTGCAATTGTATAAAAACTGCATGATACTAAGGATAGTTTCACCTGAAAAAACCTGGCTGCCACAGGCCACAGGTGCTTATTTGTCAAAGTCAAGAATTTTAAAAATACGATTATTAATTTTTGGAGTAGTTTTATAATGAGGTTTTTATCAGAAGAACGGCTTTAAATTATTTATATGCTAACAATGATATGATATATTTATTTCTAAACCAAGCAGCAAAATTACAATAAACGGAAAAATTAAAATACAATACAGTAAATATGGTGTAATAAGAACACTTATAATAAAATTATAATATTACTAATAATTTTTAAAAGTTCTATATGACCCCCGTTATTTTCGAAACATGATCTATAACCCCTCCTTAGCCTTTCTAAGCTCGCCGATATTATTTTAGGTTCTTGGTTAAGACGATTAATTTCATTTACAATTTTTTCTCTCATTTCTTCCGTGTTTGTGTTCCCATTTTGGTAAACGACATTCTTCAAGTGACCCCATAGAAAAGTGTCCAAAATTGTAATATCTGGACTATTAGGTGGCCATCTAATAGTGCCATAACGTCCAATCCAATGATTGTATCGGCGATTGAGATACTGCACAACTTGACGAACAGCATGGGGCGGCGCTCCTTCTTGTTGTCAAATTATCTTGCGATACGTTTCGAGTGGCAATTCTTCTAAAATGTCCTCAATATCGTTTTCAAGAAGATTGAGATATCTTTCTCTAGTTAAAGATCCCTCATAGAGTATTGGCCCGACAATTATATTGTTAAGCACACCACACCAGACATGAAGAGAAGACCTCCCTTGGTATTTAATCTCTTGAAATTTCCTGGGATTTTGTCTTGCCCAGCTGTGCGTATTGCGTCGGTTAAATATTCCCGATGTAGTGAACGTAGCTTTATCCGTCCAAAGAATCGTTTGGAACAGGGTAGGATCGTTATCTTGTTCATGGATTAAAATTGGGAAACAAATTGAAAACGAAGTTCCTTTTGTTCACGTTTTAAATGCTGCACTGGAAGAACGTGATATGGAAGATACTTTAAATATTTAAGTGTTCTCTACATAGGTTACTCTTCTTCTTGCAGGGCCATACCTCAAGTCTCTAACTGCGTCAGTAATTGACTTCATGGGATACAAAGTAAAATAATTTGGAATAGCTCGATCCCTTTTTTTTCTCATTGTAGTACTTTTTCAAATATGTAACGATTTTGTTTCTTCGAATAAGACCTTCAGTTTTAAAATCGTTTTTACTAATATATTTCGGTGGAAATTTGCAACATATATTCGTTGTGTTTCCTAAGCGGTTTCTCCACATTTATAATAGATAGTTATAATTTAAAGCCGTTCTTCTGATAAAAACCTCATTATAAAACTACTCCAAAAAGTAATAAAAGTATTTTTAAAATTCTTGACTTTGACAAATAAGCACCTGTGACCTGTGGCAGCCAGGTTTTTTCAGTTGAAACTATCCTTATAGTATCATGCAGTTTTTAGACAATTGCAGCAGAACCGCAGGAAATAAACCCAGCAACCCCTATATCACCGAATTCCTCGTGAAAATCTCTATTGATATAAAAATATACGGGGTATTTCATTTAAAAAAACGTTACTCGTGCAGTAAGTCTTTTGTTTTTGTTTCAAATGTTTTTCTGATAAGATTATTGAATTCTACGGAAAAAAATACACGAAATGGCTATATTCGTTTTTTAAAAAAGAACAGGGAAGAAAAAATAAAGCCCTGTTTACTTATGTAATGAATAACCCTGTACTATTAAGCGTTCTTTCATTTCTGATAACCTACTACATTCAAGTATGTGCATCGCCTAATTTTACACACTGTAAATTTTAAACTACTCATACCAAAAACCAAAATGTACACGGGGAATGCCGCAGGCTAATCTAAATATATATTACCAGATTAAAATAATAACAATTTCAACAGAACATTTTCCTGTTTACACTAATAAAATCGATTTTTAGTTTGAAATAAAAAATTAATTGCCTGCTTCTCAGTTTTAACAGCTCTCAGGAATTTGTGTCAAAGATATTCAGTTTAAATGGATTTAAATAGCAGGTTTTTTTTTAACTAGTAATGATTTAAGTCGTATCTAATTATATGAAATCGGATTCATTTCTTTCAAAAAGTTTTGCTTTATTCAAAACTCCAAATTTAGTCATTAAAATTACTTTATCGCATACAGGGTGGAAAAAAAGAAATATTTTGATTTTATTAAAAAAATAATAATTTATGATAAAATTATACAGGGTGATTCATGAAGAAATGTCAATACTTCAGGTTTGTACTCAGGGTCAAAACATAAGCATAAAAGTCTATACACATATGGGTCCGCAAGGCCTTCGTTTCCGATATACAGGGTGTTAAAATTTTTATTTATATTTTTTTTATTTTTTTTTTTTTTTTTGTTTTGTAACATAATTTAAGAAAAAATTTTTTTAAAAAAATTAAACATATCGTTTAATTATCATTTTTGTTTTTTTTTTTTTTTAAATTTATAAAGAATCAGATGCGTGTCATGTGGTATTTTTTTAAATCCAAATATCTTTGAAGACGTTGCTATATCGACTTTTAACAGGTATACCTTTTTCACGTAAAAATGAAAAACATTATTTAATTTATTTAAAAATTTAAATAAAAAGGGCCCTACCAAAAAGTAGTGATTGTTCAAAAAGGTAAAGGGTATAGGGGGGCTCCCCCCACAAGTAAAAGCCCGTACTAAGATTAGACTCAAATCTGTCATACCAAAAACCCCCAGATACCAAATTTTACTCTAATATTTAGATTATGGGTTTTATTTAAACAAAAAACTAATAAATTTGGGGGGGGGGGGAAGCGGGGGATGCGGGAGATGTATTTACATTCCTGGATGAAATTTCAAGTGATAATGAGTCCGAAGGGGGGTTTTTATTAGGGGGGGGGGGAAAGGGGAAAATGGGGAACAAAATTATATGGCAAATAACCAGGGTGATGTTGAGTTATTTGATATAGATAATATGCCCATTTTTTTTTGAAAACGTGGACTAGGGGGGGTTTCCCAAAAAAAAAACGAAAAACAGTTATAATAACTATGAATGGGATAGTGAAGACGTTTTTCCCCTTTTTCTACAATTAGGCATCGGAGTTAGCTAATAAAATTTTTTTGGACAAAGTCTACAGAATTTTGTCTACAAAATATTAAACAGTTTTTAGAAGAATATGGCCCTAATATACCTGAAGAAGTAGAGTCGTAAATTTGGGAAGTATTTCTTCATTTATTTCCTGAAACATTAGTTGATTACATAGCTTCAAACAAATTTATATGCTCTTCAGAAGTATGGAAACCCAAATTCATTCAAACCAACCCCCCAAAAGAAAGGGAAAGGCATTTTTGTCTGCAAATATTTTAATGGGAATTAAAAAGCTTCCAGTTACAGAGACTATTGGTCTTCTCGTCCAGAACCCCGGGATAACTTCATAAAAAAAATTTTTTTACCAAAAATCGGTTTATATGGTTACTTTCTAACTTTCACTTGAATGATAATTTTTTTTTCCCCTCCAGAGATTCTTCTAATTACGACAAGCTCTACAAATTCCCCCCCTTTTTTATCAACAAGATGGGGGAAAAACCCTTTTAAATTCATACAAACCCAGAAAAAATCAAGCTATAGAAAAAACCAGATAAGATTTAAAGGGCGCAGCCCCCGGAAGCAATACATGCCTATGAAACCGATAAAACGGGGGAAAGGGTTTTGGGGGTTAGGCAGATAAATCGGGGTTTACCGTGAATTTCAGATATACGGGAAAAATTGGAGATACTAGGGAAAAAGGGTTTTTTGGGCGCTCGAAAGTTACAGACCTGACACATAATCTTATCGGAAAAGGGCCCCCGTTTTTTTACAATTATTTTAATTCTGTGCCTTTTTCAAAAGTTGCTTCAGTCAGTTAATATATGTTTCTGGGACAGTAAAACATACGAAAAGGACCTACCTAATAACGTGAGAGATGAAAAACATCTTAGCAGAGGGAGAATTTGAGGAGAGTAAGTAAAGATAGTATAGTGTATGTAAAATGGAAAGATAATAAAGCTGTTCATTTGCTTGGTAACTACTCAGACCCCCTCTATCAGTAGCAAAAAAAAAAAGAAAACAACATTTTTTTGGGACAATAAAAGAATTTGCTTGTCCGCTTCTTATTGTTAATTAAAATAGAAACATGGGGTACGGGGGATAAACGGGGCATGATGAAATTTACTTATGAAATTGACAGAAAATCAAAAAATGGTGGCATCGGATTTTTTTATTTTGTTGATATGGCGATTGTTAATTCCCATATCTTTTTTTAAAAAGGGGGCGCGCCAAACGATCGTCATGTCTAAGCCTAAAAATTTAGACCGTCAATGGGGCCGGGAGGACTACTTGGAGCAGGCCATAATTTTTCCCAAAAAAGGGGGAAAGGGCCCTCTTCAACCAAAAGTTTAAAAGGGGAAATTTTTATCTCCCAAAAAGATAAGACCCTGTGCTCACATGCCATTACATTGTACTTGAGAAGGTGTGCCCTTTGTACCGCAAAAAAAAGAAAAAAATCGTACTAGATGGATTTTTCTAGGGTAAACTCCCCTTTAAAAAAACGATATAATTCCCCCCCAACCCCCCCCTTTTTTTTTTTGTAATGTTTTTTATGCCTTGGGGGTAAAAAAAAATGTTTTTCACAAGATATAATTCTGTATTTTTTAGAAAAAGAACATGCAAATCTTAAAAAAATTTTTTTTTTAAAATTTTGTCCCAAAGGTTTTTTTAAAAAAACCGCCCCTTTTTTTTCCCCGAATAAAAAAAAAATTTTTAAAAAAAAAAATTTTTTCCCCCAAAAATTTTTTTAAACCCTTTTTATTCAAAAAAAAATATTCCTGCTACCATAAAATATTTTCGAAAAAAAAGGCCGCAAAGGGTTAAAAAATAGGAAAATTAAATAAAAAAAAATTTAAAACCCTGTATTTGGGGAAAAAAAGGGGGCCCAGGACCCCTATTTGTAAAACTTTTTGGGGTTTTTTTTTGGGGGCCCCCTTACGTACCTGAAGTATTGAATTTCCCCAAAGAACCCCCCCGATATAACCGGAAAATCCGAGATTATTGCCATTGTGTATACTGGGGGGATCAAAAGTTTCCATTTTTTTCTGAAAAAGTTAAAAAAAATTTTTTTTTAAAAAGTTATAAAAATTGTTATTCTACAAAAAAAAAAACTAGTTGGATTTTTTGAATATTTTTTATTAAGTAATTTTTTAAACCTTTTAAAAATTTCAGAATGAA
Source organism: Listronotus oregonensis (assembly GCA_019359885.1). Taxonomy (NCBI): domain Eukaryota; kingdom Metazoa; phylum Arthropoda; class Insecta; order Coleoptera; family Curculionidae; genus Listronotus; species Listronotus oregonensis. The sequence goes on from JAHBCN010005208.1 coordinate 70,190, forward strand.
GACATATTAACAAAATTATAACAAATTTAAAAAAATATATATACTTACAACACAAAACACCAAGCTGTTTAGAATATGTTTTGAGTAAGCACTTGTTTTCCATACATTTTATATGTTTTTCCTAAAACTGCGGGTTGCGTTCATTTTATAATATCTAGCGATGTTTTCAAATTCTTGTCTTGCGACGTTTAAGATCATCTCTATTTTGTGGTCTAGTTTTATACACTCTCTTTTTTTGTGCCCTAAGAAGAATCAATTTTAAAATCCCCGGGGGCTGGCGACCTGGGGGCCATTGAAAAAAAAATTGGGGGTGTTTTGTACCTCTGCCAATTCATTTATTGAGAAAATGAGCATTGAGCCAGTTTTTTACCTGCAGAGAAAAATGGCAGGAAGCTTCATGTAGTTGAAATATGAAGTTATGCCAAATGGCTTCAAACTCATTTTCCAGAAAATCAAGGAAAAATTTACCTCTTATATTATCATTAAAGAATACTGGTCCCAATATTCTGTCTCCCAATATTCCACACAAGGGCGGATCCGGGGGGGGGGCATGGGGTCATGACCCCCGGGGGTGGGCCCGGTGGTTTAAAAAAATTTTTAAACCCCAAAGTTTTTATTTTTTTTTTTTATCACAATATGATTTTATTTAAATAAATTTTAATATTTAAAAAATTTTTAAAATTTAAAATTTTTTTTGACGGAAAAAGCATTATTGGGGGAAAGAACGATCGAAAATTTTAAAATTTTTCCGCGCCACCGCCAGGGCCCCCCACCTTTCATAAGTCACATTTCGTGTGACGCGCGTACTTTGTTTCGACTAGCGTTAGCGAAATTTTTCCCCCGCCATCTCAGGGTTTGTCATTGGGGTGACGCGCTAGGGGGGAGTAAGTACTAAGTTAAAAACTTTAAAATTCCAATATAAGTAATAGTGATCTTAAAAATTGTTGCTACAAATTACCTACAAGAAATGGTAAGTAAATAATTAGTTTCTGCATTATGCCAGTGTGTGTGTGTTGTTCAAACCCAAATGTTATTGTTGTAAATGTTCTTAAAGTACCTTGTAGGTAGATAAGTAGGTGCTTCTTACTGAAAGAGGGTGACTTATGTACGTACCTAATTAATTTTTTTGGACGAGGGTGTTTGAAAAGCTTTAACTTACTAACCAAAAATTTTAGATAGATTCAACAATGAAAACAGGTGTATCTTCGTGACACAGTGCAATTTGGTAAAAGTAAACTCTTTAAATAACAAACTAATTTTAATGCTTTTTAAAATAAAATACGAGGGCAAACAACAGAATAAATATATATAAAAATAATCTTCGTTGAAGTTTTAAAAAGCACCTAGCGAAAACTTCGCTTGCGCGACAAAAATCATTGCACTTGATTAACAGGCATTTACAACAAGTAAATACCTAATAATCTTAATTACCTACCTACTAAATACTTTTTACTTTATTTATATTATAGGTTTTTAAAAAACTGTAAAATATTAAAGAAGCTAAAACCGTTTTGCTTGTTTTAACACTATACCTAAAGTATTATTTAAAGTACCTATTATCAATTCGATCTACTACTTATTTTTCGTTTTAACGTGCTGATTGCTGAGACTACTAATAATTAAAAATGGTTGCTCTGCTCCTGTGATTTAATGGTGGGATTTCTGGTAACGAGGCAACCGATAAATCGCGGGTTCAAGCCCCGTCCGTACCTATTTACGTGTACTTATGTATTTACAAAAGTCTGTTCTTTGTTGTGTGGTGTGAAATTTGCTAATTTGCATGGTTTTGCTTGCAGGGTGACTCTAAGGGAAAAGGACATGGTGGTGGTGGGTTGAAACGTAATATAGGTGGCAGTTCATTTAAAAAAATAGATTCATTTTTCACAAAGAAACCAAAGCTTGAGGTTTCTCCTTCGCAAAATTTACCAACAACAACTACAGAGAATAATAATTGTACTGCCGATGCAGCTACATTGCCTGTTATTAACGATATTCAGCCTATATTATGTTCGTCGACTTCTGATTCTGATCAGATAAAGACTTCACTTTTTCAGTCAGAGTTTGCTTCAGATATTGCATGTTATATAGGAAAAAATATAGATGATTCATCTAAAGCTATGTTGCTTGAAAAGCATTGGCAGCCTCCCGCTAATTACACTTTCCCGCACTGTGTTGTTAATAAAAAAGGGAAACAAACAAAAAAATATGCTCAGAAGTCTCACCTTGACAAGTTTCACTGGCTTGTTTTGTCGCATAAAGACCAGGGTCTTTACTGCAAGTACTGTGCTTTGTTTGCCATAGCTCCTGGAGGAGGTATACAGACAAAAACACCTTTATGTCGACTCGTAAAAGAACCGTTAAAAGCTTTTGATAATTTGCTTGGTGAAAATGGTGTTCTGCTGCGCACCAGCGAAACAAATACCATAAAATAGCTGTCGAAGCAGGAAAGAACTTTTTGTTGACTTTTCACAAGCCAGAAATTAATATAATGAACCAAGTAAATAGTCAAAAACTTACACAAAAAAATGAAAATAGAGAACGTTTGCGACCAATTGTAAATACTATTATATTTTGTGGCCATCAAAATATATCGTTACGTGGCCATCGCGACGATGGTAAATTGTTGAGCTATGACAGCGTAGTAGCCGATGAAGGGAATTTTAGAGCCCTTTTAAAATTCCGAATAGATGCTGGCGATACTGCATTGCAGCAACATTTAGAATCTTCAAAATCCAACGCCACGTACATCAGCAAGACTGTGCAAAATGAGTTGATAGATGTTTGTGCAGAAATCATTCAGGAAAAAATTTTACAGAATGTGCGGGAAGCTAAATTTTTTTCAATTTTATTCGATGAAACAACAGATATATCACATATCTCACAGCTGAGTCTATCATTTCGATATTTTCATAATGGTATTGTAAAGGAAAATTTTGTGACTTTCTGTGATACTTACGATGCTCTTAGATGTGAAGAAAACACTTCAGGTGATATAGAGCCTCGATTGACAGGCGTAGCATTGGCGAAAATTGTTGAAAATCTGTGTACCAAATTTAATGTAGATTTAACTTGGTGTGTGGGTATTGGAACTGACAGCTGCTCGGTTATGGCATCAGATACGAAAGGTGCAGTGCAAGAATTGACGAAAATAGCCATTCACGCCAAACGTTGCCCGTGCAACAATCATGTACTTAATAACTCGTTGGCTAGATCATCCAAAGTAGTTTCTTGTCGCAATACATCTGGCACAATGAGAAAAGTTGTAGCATTTGCCAATGCATCCGCTAAGAGGCATGAAATTTTTAAAAAAGAACTCGGAGTTGCCTTGCAAGGTATCTGTGAGACACGTTGGGTAGAGAGGCATGATGGACATCTTCAATTTCAAGGAGACAACTTAGTCAAAATTTGTAGCGCTCTGGAGAAGATTTCTACTTGGCAAGACAGTAAAACTGCTAATGATGCGCATTGCTTGCTGCAAACATTGCGCAGTTCTGACTTTATTATATCCTCCATCTGTTTAAGTGATGTATTAGGTGGGTACTTGCCTAAATTATTTTGTTTCTTATTGTTTGGTAAATTAACATACATACTATACCTACTTGAATATTATATTGTTCATTTGTTAATATTTTTTTTGTGTTTCAACAAAAACAATTTAAGCTACCGTTTATATTAAGTCATAGATCCTTAATTTATTCACTCATACTCACAGACGGTCACTTACTAACTTTTTATTTTTCAGGTACTACTGTATCTTTAAGCAGAATACTGCAATCAAACTCAATTGATTTAAAAAAAGCTGCGGACGCTATTAATGATACTATAAGTGTTCTACAAAATAAAAGAGAAAATGCGGACGTAATTTATCGACAGCTTTTTGAAGAGGCTAAGGAAGTAGCTGAGCAGTTAGATGTAGAAATTAAATGTCCCAGAATAGTGTCAAGACAAATACATAGGGCCAATAACCAACCTGCTCAATCTGCTGAAGAGTATTTCCGCAGAGCAATATACATCCCTCTTCTGGATTCAATAATAAGTGACCTACAGGACCGTCTGTCTCCTGAATTACTTAATTTGTTTAAGCTAAGCGTTTTCATGCCAAAAAGCAATAACAGTAATCAAGACATTGAAACTGTGAAACAACTAGCCACCGATTATACATTGTTATTAGATAATACTCCAGTTTCTGTCGTTGTAAACGAATATCGGCTATGGATGGTGAAGTGGCAGCGGAGTCAGGACATACCGCAGTCGATTGCTGAGCTTATTTTAAATTGCGATATTGATATGTATCCTAATATAAGAAAATTTTTATGTATTATGGCTACACTACCTGTTAGTGTAGCGACAGCGGAAAGATCTTTCTCTACGTTACGAAAAATTAAATCGTGGCTAAGAGCTTCAATGGTTGAAGAACGTCTAACCGGACTGGCACTTCTCCACGTCCACAAAAACCTACCCATTGAAGTAGATGAAGTGATAACGCGTTTCGGGAGAAGACGTAAAAGAAAAATTGATTTTGTTATTTAAATTTAGGTAGTTATTTTTTAAGTACAGTACTTATATTTATTAATAAATTGCCTACTTTTTACTTGTATTTAATATTATCAAAATTAAATTATAACTTCTTGTGACTTGACCACGACTATGTGACCCCCTGGCGTCAAAGCTGGATCCGCCCTTGATTCCACACCAACATTGACCTTCTCAGAATATTTATTTCGATAGTTGCTAATCCAGTGGGGATTTGTAGTAAACTAGTATCGAGAATTATACCGGGTAGTGCGTCGCCAAGCGGAAAATGGGAATCCCATGTAAATTTTAAGAGGGTCAATTATTGCCTCTCCTGTACATTTTACAGAAAAAATGTAAGATAACTTTTTGAAGAGACCAATCTGACAAACCCTCGTGCCAAGTTTTAAAAAAATTTAGTAGGCGAGTCTTGAATTATTCAATTAAATGTAATTTCAAAATTACCAAATTTTCGGTTCAGGTAAAACCAAACAGGCACCAGTAAAATGAATATTGTCCCTAACATGAGGAAAAGTGTCAATAAATCAGTGACAGCCGGTATTTGAAAAAAAAGAATTATTCAATCGACGAAAAAGTATCCATAAATTAGTGGCATTATGCGGGAAACAGTTTTAGAGCAGTATCTAAAATGTTTTCAGTTTATTTCCCCACCAAGCTCATTCCGTCCATTTCAACTATTAAACGTATTGTCAGTAAGTTCGAGTCCAAAGGTACCGTAATAAATAATTGTAAATGTTCAACTTAGGATATCGAAAATAGAGCCGAAGAAAGAGAGAACAGAGATCTTAATATTCTACTGAGTGTGGAGGAAAACAAAATGGTTAGTACGAGGGTTCTTAGGCAAGAGGTAAATAAACATCATACAATGGTATTGCGAACTTTGAAAAAACACAAATATTATTCGTATAAATTCGAAAAACATCAAGAGGTGCAGGAAGAAGATGAAAAACAAAGAATGGCATTTTGTTTTGAAATGATGGAAAGAGCAAATAACGATAGGATTTTTTAAAGAAATATTTGTTTTACCGATGAATGTACATTCACCCTCAACAATGGACCAAATTTCCAAAACTGCCGGTAGTGGAGCCAAGAAAATGAGCATCGCTTTGTTCATACTAGAAAACAATATCCCCAAAAAACAAATGTATTCGTGAGAATTATCGAACACCATATCATTGGACCCTTTTTTATGAACTATAACCTGACAGCAGAAACGTATTTGGACTTATTTCAAAATTTAATTGGACCCGCCTTTGAAGAAGTTGTCCCGGAAGATCAAATGATCTGGTACCAAAGTGATGGTTGCCCCGCCCATAATGCCCGTATAGTTAGAGAGTACCTGGAAAATGCTTTTAACGGCAATATTATTGGTCCGTACCGGATACTTTGGTTAGCTAGGTCGACTGATCTTTCACCGAATGACTTCTTTCTGTGGGATCACTTAAAAAGTGTCATTTATAACAGTGTAAAATTTAAGAATCTTAACCAGCCACAAAACGCTATTTCGTTAGAATGTAATAAAATTTCGCAATATCAACATAGCAACGTTAGAAATGAATTTTATGATCGGTTAGGTATATTGTTTAGCTGTTAATGGGGGGTTGTTTGAACATTTGATTAGTGAATGTTTTTATGTACTTAATTCTCTATTATTTTTTATTTATTTATTTATTTATTTATTTACAGAAAAGTATACTACAGGGATAAATCCCTAAATGGTACAAAAAATTAATATAAAAAGGAAATAACAAACAAAACATAAAAAAACTTAAAAATACATACAAAATAAAATAAAAAGGCTTACAATACTAGTAACATACAATAGTTCCATTAAGTAAATACTCGATTAAGGGTTTAAAAATTTAATCTTAAATCAGACGTCGCCAAACCTTAGCCATCTCTTAAGAGAATACAGACCAATGTTAAAAATGTCACAATTGTGGTAAAATAAGTTATAATTTTGACACATGCGGTCAATAAACGTGTTTTGACCATAATTGGTCCTATGTCCTTTCACGAAGAAGAGGGAGGTGTGACGAGTTCGACGCCTGGGAACCAAGAAATCCACCATACTCAGCAGATCACTACAGTGAATCATCCCATTAACCAGTTTATAAAGAAACAAGAGGAGAGCTTGTCTACGTCTATTCTCCAGCGTCTGCATACCACACAGAAGCAATCTAGTTTCATAGCAGACGTCTTGATACGGAAAACGATGTTTAAATAACAAATATTTAATGAATTTATGTTGTACTCTTTCAATCCTATCGATATGGCAAACATAACGGGGCTGCCAGATAACTGAGCAATATTCGAGTACACTTCTTACCAAGCAGTTATACAGTGACATAATGGCCTTCGTGCAGGTGAAGTGTCGGGAATTTCTCTTGATGAAGCCCAACATTCTAAATGCTCTGCATACGATTGTGTCGATATGAAGGTTAAACGATAAGCCTTCGTCAAAAATTACACCCAAGTCATTCACTGTGGAAGAAGTTTTCAGGATTGAGTCACCAATTTTATAGACATTATGGGTGGGTGCAAGAGATTTTGTGAAATGGATAGTAGTACATTTCGCAATATTAAGGGAAAGAGAATTCGCTTCACACCATTTTATAAATCGATTTAAATCGGATTGTAAAGCGTAACTATCGGCATTTTAAAAAAGTTATTGTATTTTATTTTATTTTTCCACACCTAGTAAAATATTAAGAGTTTAGTTCTCTCTTTTTTCGCATCTATTTTTGATCTTCTAAGTTAAACATTTACAATTATTTATTGCGATGGCTTTGGACTCGAATTTACTGACAATACGTTTAATGTTTGAAATGGACCAGATAGGCTTAATGGGAAAATAAACTGAAAATATTTCAGATTATTTTTTTAATAATCTATAGTAATAATTGTTATTGATTAAACTTAATTGTTACATTAAATAAAAGGTTTGATAAAAAATAATGTTAACGTTTCTTTTACTTTGAATGTAATGACTGTGAGATTGATTCGAAAAAAAACATTCCTTGTATTAGGGTGTACGTCAGCCTTTTAACAAATTGTTTGCTGGTGGCTGGTGTCTGGTTTTACCTAAACCGAAAATTTGGTAGGGTTGCAATTACATTTTATTGAATAATTCAAGATTCGCTTATTAAAATTTTTTGAAACTTGGAACAAGGGTTTGTCAGATTGATGTCTTCAAAAAGTTATCTTACATTTTTTCTGTAAAATGTACAGGGGAGCAAATAATTAACCCCCTTAAAATTTACATGGGATTTTTTATGTTTCGCTCGGCGACGACATTTCTCACAAACACAGCCCCATCAAAGAATTATATTTAAAAAAATTTCGATGACGTTCCATAAATCCTAATATCCATGCGGAAAAATTAAATCCTTAATTATTACCTCCTGGCAAAAAAGTGTTAAGTTATGTTTTTTTCAAACAAACCTTGACATTCGCCTTAAACTTGTACGTGACTTTTCTAGATTATCACCAGTCCTTTTAAAAAAATTGAAAATAGTTTAAACTGATTCCTTGTCATTAAATTCGTCTGTAGATTGCCTCGTAGTGCGGTAATTCCCGTTTAAAAAGTCTGGTAGAAAATGTTAGGTTCCAATAAAAATCCTTATACTTAGGTCTATCTGGATCGAAAAATGGACAGATAGAAATTCCTCATAAAATCATCATAATTAAACTGATAAATTCTCATAAAATTATTATAAATTTATCAGTTATCTCTTTAGCAAAAAATAAGTCGGATACCTTATTTAAAATTCACCTTTAAAAAGGTAAATTTTAAAATTTAAACTACACTAAGATACCATTTTCAACAAAAAGGATATCTTCTAGGTGTGGTTTAAATTTTAAAATTTACAATTTCCAAGGTAAAAATGTGGATTGTATTCACAGTTTTACTTGTAATTTTTAATTTAATAATTTGATAAATTGTCGATGTCTTGTTTACATATTATATACGCTTCAATTGCTGTGACTACTGCTTGACGAATAGCACTGATGATAGTTTTTACCAAACGCGCTTTGCTAGGATATTGGTTTTAATAAAAATTTTGCACGAAATACAAAGTTTTGTTATTTCCTATAAAATTTTAATTTAGGTTTTGCAAATATTTCCAATTGAACGCCATTTTTCAGTCTATTATACCTGTACAAAAGCAAAAAGATTTGTAGATAGTCCAAGTAAATTTTAGGAAAATTTGGTGGAGCACAAATAGTTAGTCTCCAAGCCCCAGACCGTTCAGGACCAAATTGTCTCGGAACAGAAGGCAGACCACTGCACGAGCTACTGCATGCACTGGGGGTGTTTCACGAGCAGTCCAGATGGGACAGAGATAAATTTGTTAAGATTCATGAAGATAATATTATACCTCGTAAGTATCTTAGGAAATTATAGTTACACTTTACCGTTTAAGCTGGTATGTTACTTAAATTTGAAACCAGTAGCGTAGCAAGCTAGCCTGGGTCCCCGGTGCATAATGATCTTTCTTGGGCCTTCTCCTCTCTTAAATAACGGTAATAACATAACTAATAAAATTAAATTTATAATAAACCAAATTTTTAAGAAACTTTATAATGTATGGAACAAATTCATTATTTGCTTAAGCAAAAAAAAAAAATTTCCTTAAACACGTAAATAATAATTTAACATTGCGCGTTTTTTTGACATAAAATATAAATATACAGGGTGTCTCATATAGTAGATATGACGATTTTTTTTTAAATATAGAAGCCCACTATTTTATTTCAGATTTACACTCCCCAGGAAAAGCTATTTTTAAAAAACATAAAATCATTTATAGTTTTGGAAGGCAGTTTCGTGGTTACAGGGTGGTAAAAATTGTATACATAATGTATAGAACAAATTCAATATCAATACAATCATTTTGTATTGAGCATTTTTTACATAAAATAAAAATATACAGGGTGCTTCGTGTAGTAGATATATCATTGACTTTTTTTTTTAAATTTGAAACCCACATATTTTATTGCAGATTTATGACCTTCAAGAAGAGCTGATTTTAAAAATAATTCTTTTTAGGACTTTAATTAACAGTTTTGTAGGTACAGGGTCTTAATTTTTGTTTTGCTTTTTTTATTATTTTGTGTAAGTGGGTAACAGCAATACTTGAAAACACTTTTTAAATTCTGTCTTGTAACCAGCTTGTTATGCCAAAAAAAATTTTTTTTTGACAAGTATTTGAGTAATATTATTACTTATGTATTTATCTACTTCGCAAAGGAAAGAAATCATTATGTACACAATGCTTTAACATCCTGTAACTACGAAATTGCCACCTAAAACCATAAGTATTTTATGTTTTTAAAATCGGCTCTTCTTGGAGATTATAAATCTGCACTAAAATATGGCGGATTCAGTTTTAAAAATCATCAATAATGTTATATCACTACATGAGTCACCCTGTATATTTATATTTTATGCCAAAAAATGCGCAATTTAAAATTATTATTTACATGTTCGACGAAATTATCACCTTTTTTTTGCTTAAGCAAATAATGAATTTGTTCCATACATTATTTACACACTGTTTATTTTATAGTCAACGCATATACACTTACTTAATACGATTCACTGCTTTTATCCACTCCTATTGACGTTCTATTAAATGAGGTTTTGATAGAAACGAATAAAATTTTATATTTGACTTAGTTTTACTCTATTATGGCACAACACAACGACCGGTGTTACCAGATCTTGGCTTGTTTTTATCGTTTTTTCCACTGATAATCACCTAATTATAACTTTTTATATATTAAATTTTTATGTATTAAATTTGTAAAGATTACAAAGAAATAATTAATGAAAAATTACATGATTAGTGAGTCAGTATTCAAATGCATGTTCATTAACAGCTCGCCCTTACGTCCGAACTCACAACACTAACGAGAGAGGCGCTACTAGTTCTTACGCAGGTTCTCTATAGTGATAAGTAGCATAAAACAACGTATTTATAATTACATAATTTAAACTAAGAGGTTAAAAAATATCTAGTATCTAGTAACTTAGGTTCACTACCCACCGTCGTGTTCACACGTCGTTGTCATGATTGGGCCCAGTAGGATCTTTTGGAACATGCGCTAGAGTTGCTGGTTATCGGCAACTCTTGTTGCCACCGTATGGAATGGGATCCGAAGCTAAGATGAACACAAGGCTTAACTCAAGGTCTTAGCATACCCTGCTTATGAGTGAATGACATCCTGTGCCTAAAACAGGTGTCTCCAACGGTGCCTCTGAGATACAGGGCGACCTCTCAGAGTATCTAGCCTTACTGCGATAATGCGGGGCTCTGCCGTGGTGGACTATTACTTCACTAGCTCCAAACAGAAAGCAGACAGAACCGCTATCATAGGAAAAAAGTGACAAAGGTGTTGACCGAAACGGATAAATCCTTTCAGAGGTGCCACCCAAGGTACAAGCAGACAAAGGCACGAAATGGGAATCCGTTTCGAAAGGTGCTCCTGAATCACGGCGCCTGTTTAACCGGGAAGGGCTAATCCATCCCGAACAAACAGGTGCTAAAGGGATCCCGTCCAAAAGAAGGCGGACAGAACCGCCTTTATAGGAAGAAGGGTTCCCTGGCTCTAAACAGAAAGCGGATAGTACCGTTTTTATAGGGTAAGGCCGGAGATGCGGCCACAGAAGAAATATCTGTTCCTGTAACAAGGACCTGGTAGCTACCCACGTCACTAGACCGGGAGAGGAGGGCATGACGGATCTATCGTCTGCTCGTCATACTCTCCAGGAGACAGGGACACCAAAACACATCAGAACACATATTGTGGTCGTGTCCGGTAGCAACACGAGTAAGAGGAGATGTAAGAACTATCTCCCAACCTGATATCGGATTCATTAGAAGTCTAATCCTATTGGGAGAAATATAAAAAGGTGTAAGCCACAATAGACCGAGCGGTCGCAGTGGAGGGCGTAAAAAGCCCACTCACTTCAAACCTACCTACCTACCTAGGTTCACTAGGTTGTTGGTCTATAACTACATATTCATCGAATTTAGGCGAACTACCGAAAATTCTACGTTATAAACCACTTTAATGTTTTAAATGGCGGAAACTTTGACATAAATTATATGAATTAAACGTCATAATAAAAGTCAACCATACCCGCCTAAATGCCATGGTAAATACCGATTTCCTTTGGTTATAATTGGTTAAACGTTAATGTTAAATATTATCTTATATTTATTAATATTAAATAAAAACAAACACTTAATTTACAAATAAGTAGGTTCTTTTCCTAACTTTTTTATTCGTCAATTCGTTTACCACAGTAGTCAAGTCCATTATGGATGCGGCTTTGGACTCGGCTAAAAGTAAAGCGAGGCTACCTAATCTAGTTTGGTTCCATTTGCGCTCATACGTATTTTTTGATTATTTTAAATTTACTAAATGACCTCTCAACCAGTGGCGGCTGGTCCATAAGGGCGAAAGGGCTGTAACCTCCCGAGAGGAAATGTCCGTGTCATAAGAAATTTAAAACGGGGGAGTTAGGATGAGTGCAAGATCGGGAGCACATTTTTTTAGGACAAATACTGGTAAGCCATCACCCAAGTAATATTTTGGTATGGAAAAAAGTATATGCTTGGTTTGTTTAACCTTAAAAATGATATCGGATATTTTATGAGGAACAAGGAAAACTGTTGGAAGGGGAAGAAAAACGGGAGAAACAAGGGTAGAATTTACATCAAATTATTTTTCAAATAGCTAGGATCTTCCTTTGAAGATAGAAATAATCTCATCTCCATAGGTTAGGGTGGAGAAGAATTTTTATGAAGGTTTGGACTAGTATCTTTGACAAAGGATCAGAAGGATTTACTGCCATAGTTAAATAAAAATATCCATAAGAATTTCAAAATTGTATCCTTAATTGAATCACCGAAAGCCATCAAGTTTTTATTTTTCTCTTAAATTAATATTCTATCACTTCCCAATTTAAATAAAATGTCTTATGTTTCGCTCAAAAATACAGATACATAACAGCCTATATATTTTTTTAAATTTAATTTTAGGTTTTAAATCAAATTTTGATAAACAAAGCTTAGAGAACACCACATACAGTTTCGAGTACGACTACGATTCCATCATGCACTACGGAAAGAGCTTTTTCAGTAAAGGTAAAGGAAGACCGACGATAACCACCAAAATGAAACATCCTACAAAGATTGGTCAACGAAAAGCTCTGTCCAAAGGGGATTGTTTAAAATTAAACGATTTGTATGGATGTCTAGAAAATCCGAAGACCAGAAGAAAGTATTATAATATATGTAACTTTATGGGCATATAAGTCCAGTGATGAATTTAGTTTAATTAGAAAAAAATTGTACTTGTCTAGTCAAGAAGTGTGTTTCCTGCAAAAAAATAGTTAGAGTCTTTGAAAAATATGGGCGATACCCAAAATTTCTGAAAAAGGCGTTTTGGGATTTTTTCTGCTAAAAAATTGGAATTGTATTAACAAAAACAAAAAAAAAAAGCTTTTTTGATTTTTGATGATAACTTAAAATCATAAAATAAGGGGAAATTAAAAAAAAGATCCTAAAGGAAGGAAATTTCCTAAAAAAAAGCCCCAACTCCCGGAGTTCTATCTCCATTTTTTAAATTTTTTAATTTAAATCCCGAAAATCGGTTCCAAACATTATTATTGGGTGGCCAAATAAGAAAACACCAAATTTTTTTTGGGGTATTAAAATTAATTGAAAAACTTTAAAAAATTATGGTGTATTTAAAAATTAAAGAATTTATTCCCTTTAAAAAAACTTTAAAGTTAGTAGTAAGTGGCAAGAGTTTTTCTTGGGCTATAAATATTATGTTTGGAATTTTGTTTTTTTTAAACATGTCGCCGCAAAAGGCTTTTTCGATATTTCGAAGAAATGGATAATTTCTCAAAAAAATAAATGCATTTTTATACAATTTATTTTTTTACAGATTCTATGTCGGTTCTAAAGGCTTAGGTAACACGAAATGTTGGAAATAAAAGATCAATCCAAAACTATGGAAATTAAGAAATTAATACTTAAAATTATATTACGAAAAAAAAAATTTCCTTTATATGGGTTTAAAATACACCGGAATAACGGAAATGAAATGGTAGATTCTTTAGCCAAGGACAAGGTTCTTAATGGGCTACCTACCAATTATACCTTAAGCCTTAGTGATGCATGCAAAACTCTAAAACTAGTTATGAATAAAAGTGGAATTTGAGATGGAAAGATTTTTTTTAAATACCCCTACACGATACTCACTGCTTACGGATAGTATCCCAGCCAAATATGGCACAAGGATTTAACAGTCTCGAGACAGCTAGTAACCTTTCTTCGCTCGGTTGATAGCTAAGATCTGTGTCATAAAATTCTTCTGCCTCTGATACACTATCAGAATCCTCCGTGTTTTCAAAAACCGCGCCCTCATTTTCTTCTACGCTTTCTGGTTCCTTTTTTTCTAAACACAATGGTCACTTTTTCACTTTTTTCCTTTAAATCACTAACATATATATTTTTTTCAGGAAATACTACACTACGCCCAATTTTTATAGGCCCTGTATCAACATCTAACAATCTGTACGCTTTAGATTCCTCAGAATATCCTACAAACACTAATGTTTCCGCCTTCTTATCAAATTTATTTTTTTTCCCGTTCTTTAGGAATGTGGCTTGTAAATTTTGGGGACCCAAATATTTGCAAATTCGACACATCAGGTTTAACTTTATACCATAATTCAAAAGGTGTTTTTTGTTTTGACTTAGTAGGAAGTCGATTTTGCAGATAATTGGCCGTAACCACTGCTTCCCCCCCCAAAAATTTCTTTGATAAGTCCGCATCTATTAACATGCACCTAGCCATTTCGATCAATGAAATATTTTTTCTCTCGGCAACCCCATTTTGCTCTGGTGAGTACCCCGCTGTATATTGTATTTTAATCCCCTTTTACCCTTCAAGTTTTCCCCTTTAAAGTATTATTTACGTACTCGCCACCCTTATCCGACCTAATAACCTTCGGTACCCTGCCTGACTGATTACTCATTAACTCGAAAAATTTTTACAAAAAAAAAAAGGTAAACCTTGAAAAATCATCGATTAAAGTAAGGATTAACTTTTCCCCCCTTGGAGTAACAGTTTCATGGCCCGCAAACATCCGTTTTTCTAAGTCAAGTATATCAAATGTATTACTTTGAGCAAATTTTGGAAAACTCTTACGAATGATCTTACCTTTACGCAGCAATACAAGTTTCCCTAATCCTACAGCCCTTTATATTAATCCCGGTTGCCATTTTCCTTTCCATCAAGTGCTTCACTGCCTCTATATCCCTGTGCCCAAAACGTCGGTGCCATGAAATGCTGACAGTAGCTGGAGTGTTCATTGACAACTTTCCAGGGGTGCTCCACAGTTGACAACTTGTACAAATCGGGTGTCGGCTTCGCATTCGCTATCACTTTTCCGCAAAAAACGATTTTACAGTTATTATTGCCGAACTGCACGTCATACCCCGCACTTGTTAGTTTTTTGACAGAAAGTAATTTGAACCCAAATTGCGGCACATACAACACGTCGTCAATTTTTAACTCGTTCACCCCCGCACCATTCGCGCACTTAATGAGTCCTGTCCCTATACCCCGGAACCGGGAAATGTCCCCTTTTCCCGCTAACCTCAAAAAGCCTTTCCTGCTATCGTCAAATTGGGTATAGAATTCCTTGTAGTTAACCATGTGGCTCGAAGTTTCCTGATCCACATACCACGAAGCAGAATTTGTTTACGTCATTTAAATTAAGTTGACCATAAAACACATGTTGTCAGTTTTATCCTCAGTAACTTTGTGGGCCCTTTTTCCCTTTTTTAAACGCCTTATACTTAAAACTTTCCCTCGTTTAAATGGCCTTTCTGTTAAAAATAACACGTTTACTTGAACTTGCAGAAATTATTTTTGTCCCCCTTTGGGTATACTGACTTCATGGCTGATTACCCCCTGGTTACGATGCTCCCTGACGTCTTCTGTACTCATCGATTAGTTTACTTTTAACAAATTCAAGCGTGAATTCATTCGATGGCTTACTTTCCCAGCGCTGTGATTAGAAAACTGTATGAGTCTGGAAGACCCCCCGAAAATTCCTGCTGCAAATCTGTCCTTAATTTCCTCTCCCAATCGGCCAGTTTATTCAAAAGCTCCAAGAATAAACTTATATGTGCTTCCATATCACCATTCTCCTCCAGCGATAGCCTGCAAATCCGCTTCAATAGAAACACCATGCTGGATAAACTTGATTTTTGGTGATAATTTCTTAGTGCTTCCCCACGCATCAGGGCGACGTTTTTTCCTAATATGGCTTACTCGACAAGGGTATTGTTGATAGAGCTGTCATTTTTCTTTTTCCAATTGGCGTCTTGTCTGTCTGTGCTGGTACTGCAGTCGAAAAATACGTCCCATAAGTCAGCATTTATCAGCAACATTTTCACCAAATAATTCCATGACTCGTAGTTCTGTCCATTTAACTTTTGACGTGATATTTTGCACTTTCCGCCATTATCTCGGTTTTCGATACTTTCCGCGGACGGTATTACTCGCGAGGGAGCCTTTATTTATTATCTCTACAGGTGAGCTAACGCGACGACGCTGGGCCCATAACCTCTTGGAGATTCGAGATAATAAAAGGTACAACTTAGAAGATCAATTTATTTTATTTAACCAAATAATATAAATTAAAGAGAAATTAAAAAAAAATGTATGTCATATACGTGACAAGCTTTCAGACTAAACTATATTGCTATGCGACAGACACAAAATACCGCAAATGCAAAGGTAATCATTCTTGTTGAGTTTTCCAAATCGCACAAAAAAATGTTTATTTAAACTTTAATTACTGAATGTAGTAAAGTGGAATGTCCTTTTAATGTATTGCACCTTATCTCTACAAAAGATAAAAAAATATACAACGTACTTTTAACTTACTTAAAGAAAATTAATTTAAAATTATAAAAGTCCTTATTCCAAATTTCCTTTGGTTCAGGGATCTAAAAACCTTGTATGTCTATATTTTAAAAGTCGCCCTGACAGACCCCAGTGGCGTGAAGTCTGTATCCTTGTATTTATGTGTTAACAGCCTCCACTTACCTTTTATGTTTGAATTAAAAATTAAATTAGCCATTTTGGAAAAACATGATTGGATAGATATAAAACATTTTAATGATATTATATATAGTTCTTTTTCTTCTCTTTTTATAGTATATATATTTTTTTGCTATTATATAAGTGTAAATAGTTAATATACTAACACATTGTGACTGGCTAAATGGCAAAATAGCCTCAGACCAAAAAAAAAACAAAAACTTTTTTTTTCATGAAAAAGTAGCTAAATAGTGCCTCACCTAAAATTTAGGACAAAGAAAATTTTATACGTCAATATCTCAAACACTATAAAACCTACAAGAAATTTTATGGAATATTAATTATGTATTTTTACGGAACCTTTTATTTAGGTTATATAATCTTTTTGTCTAAATGTAATACTTTACAAGTTATAATAAAAAAATCAAATTTTAGGGGTATACCTTACAAAAATCCTGAAAATTGGATTTATTGATTATAACTCGTAAAGTATTGCATTTAGACGAAAAGATTATATAACATAAATTAAAGGTTCCGTAAAAAATCATAATTTATGTTATATAAAATTTCTTGTAGCTTTTATAGTTTTTGACATATTGACGTATAAAATTTTCTTTGGCCTAAATTTCAGGTAAGGAACAAGATATGCAGATGTAATTTTCGCGAGCTTGTTTAAGCATCATTTAGTTACTTTTTGATAAAAAAAAATTATACCAATGCATTTAATTTTTTTGAGAAATTGGCCATTTCTGTCGGAATGTTGGAAAAAGCCCTCTAGCGGCGACAAGTGAAACTAACAAAACTTCAAATATTATAAAACTTATAGCCCAAGAATAGCTCTTTTTGACTATCCTAAGCTTGTTAAAATCGGCTTAGCCGTTTTGAAGATACAGAGTGTTTTTTACGAAAAACTTTAAATACCCTCCACCACTTTATTTTTGGAGATAAAGCCAAAAATTGTCAAACAAAAAAGGTTCAAATTATGCTCGACATTAAAGATCAGTTATTTTTTTATTAGGTTAATACGCACTTTTTTAGATTCAAGATTATATTTTAAATAATTAATAATATTTTTTCCTCAACGTTGTGGGATAAACATTTTCTAAGATACAGCCGGCGTCGTTTCTTATTTGGACACCCGGTACATTAAAAAAAGTGCCTAAATAATTGTTGTCGTTTAAATTTTTCGCTTTGTAAAGCCATTCTTATATACATACTTAACCTGAAAAGGTCATAAAGTTTTTAAAAAAATTAATCCTCTGTTTATAATAATTATATAACTTTGACAAAAAATTAAAAATCAAAGTAATACTGTTAAAGTTATAAAATTATTATAAACAAAGCATTAAATTTTTTTAAACTTTTATGGCGTGATCTTGTTAGGTATGTATATGTCGAAGGCGGATTGAATAATTCGGCTTTTTGCAAAAAGACTAGGTATTTTGCAAAATGCCGGCGAACAATTCAATACATTTCTGCAACGAGCCTGTCTATTCTCAGGCGTTCTGCAAAATGACTAAGCAGAGCTAGGCGGATTGAATAACTCTGTAATTTTTGTTACAAATGACCAGTCAGATTTCACAAAACGTTGAACCTACATTTACGCGGTTCTTTTTGAATTATTATCAAAAATTAGAATTGTTTTTTTTTATTTTGTTTTTTTTTAATACCCATTGCAATTTTTCTTAGCAGAAAAAAATCCTTAAAACGCCTCTCTCAGATTTACATTCCTCGTCGAATAAGCTATAGCTCATATTTTTTAAAGCCCTTTAACTATTTTTCGCAGAAAACACACTTCTCGACTAGACTATACGGGGTAATTAGGTATTTATTTATTTATTTATTTTATTTATATTCATATTTTTTTGTTAAATAAACAGTTAAAATCATGGCCTTTTTACATTTTAGAATAGGTAAGTTTCACACTTTTTCTTAAGAGTGCATTTACGCTACACCTTAGGGGTAGGGCGAAAGGACGCGGAGACGGTGGGCGGAGACTAACAAACTCCCACTACCACAATTTTCGTATAGCCACATTAAAAATATTATATTTTATTTAGGTTCTTCCAAATTCGGTGTGTCGATGCGATGTTGTTTCCGATTGCAAGCCTACAGGAGATAACGTTTTTCGGTAACTATTTTTCACTTAAATGACATAAATTATACAATTTTAAAGGTAAGGAAATCATCTGTGCCTCTGCTGTAGCGGATTTTTAAAATATGAGTCGAGTTAAGAGAAAATATTATCTAAACATAACCGACTTTAGGGTGACTTTCACTCAAGAAAATATTAAAAACTAAATTCAAATTTAAAAAACTATTACAGCAGAAGCCTAGATTTAAGTGTTGACTTTCATATAGTTTTTAAAAATTATCGATAACTTATACCGTTTTTGAGAAAAACATTATGCCCCGAACCCCAAATTGGATCCAATTTTCGCGGCGCGAATGGACTCTTAAGAAAAAAATTATAAATATAGTAAAAAAAATGATATAGTTAAATTCTTGATTTGACATGATTTTATTACAAAACTTATGTGTTTTATGGTAAAACTTGTTTATTAATGTTCTACAGGCGACAACAGTGTAAAAGCAATAACACAACGCAAACAACGTAACTTTAACTTTTATAAGGTTGATCAATGTCAATTAATAACGTTGTCGCTAATTTCAGTGCTACTGCGCATGCTTTGCCGGATTCTCATGCGTCCGATTTCCGACGATCCGATCATCCGAAAGTTTTTTTATTGGTCATAGCATTTTGGCGCCAATTTTCATCCGAACATAGAGTTAAATTAATTTTAACTTTTGTACGATGTCGGACGTTTCTTTCGGGTTTTCTAACCTTACTTTATTTACTTTGTGTGGGTAATTCCAATTTGTATTAAAAAATTAATAATTAAATTTTAAAATCAGTTTAACCAAAAGCAAGTCAAGCAAAACAAATTGTGGAAAATTTATGTATGAAATGCGACTAAATGTTCCAAACAAATATTTTAATTACCTTTGAATATTAAGTTTTTATGAGTTACTAAAAATTCTAGCACCAAAAACAACAAAGATATATGAATGCTGCACGTGAACCAATATCTGCTGGTGAGCGACTCGCTTTTTAAAAGAAATAAATAACAAATAAATACGTATCTTAGACTTCAGTAAGCATTTACAGAAATAATAAAGTGAGAGTATTTGAGTCCGCGAGTGTTTGAAAACGTAAATCACAAAATTGACATTAAAGAAATTTTAGTTGGGTTATTGTTATTTCCTATTCTTTTTGTTGCGGTTTTACCATAAAAATGCTTTTTTTTATTTTGTTTAAATTTCGGATCCGAAATTCGGATCAATGAGACATGCAAGTTTTTCGACACAGAATTTTTAAAAAAATCGGACATCGGATCGTCGGAAATCGGACGCATGAGACTCCGGTTTAAGGTGTATTGCTGTTTAAATAGGTGGCTTAAAATCTCCCTATTACCACCAGACGTTAAAAATTGTATCGCACATACCGTTACTGTCAAAATAGCGCTTAACGTTATAGCACCACCCATATCTTGCTTTGCTTTCATTTTTTTGGCCTCCGTCGGTAAACTTTCAACAGCTCTCCCCTTTCCAGACACACATTGTTGTCAACGTAAGCTTTCCCAAGCTTTGTAGGTGGAACTTCTGGATAGCCGGGCTCTGTAGCCCCCAAAAATTCCGAAATTGTGCAAAACTTAAGTTCTTATCTAAAAATTATCGGTGCAAGGCACAAACACTGGCGATCCGCCAAGAACTGCTACTGGTATTACGTATAACCGTTTTCTGTCAGTAGTCACTCCCTGTTGAGCGCGCAACCATCTCCCTCCATTAGGAAAATACCTCGTGCGTGGGCCCCTTTGAAAGGGACAGGTATAGGAATCTTCGTTTACAGCGCTTAGCCCCAGAAGGACTCCATCCTTTGGCTGACTTTCTCCTTGATCCCCGAGGATAAAAGCTGTTGATACGGTTCCTTAAACCACCTTTCCGGAAAAAAGACTGCCGCCCGACCTAAAGCACAGCAGCCTTTCTTTATTGCGAGCTGGTCGCAGGTTAAACAGAAACTGCCACCAATATCTCTTTTTTATGATATTTCGATAGATATCATTTTTATAGAGGTTCTTCTTCTTCTACTTTTCTATGGCTTTGGCTTCCACGCCATTCGCTAGCGCATAATATAGGTTGTTTTTGACAAATGCCATTTTTGACACTGTCATTTTTAACATATGTTGTTTTTGACAGATTGTTAAGAGGTATTGTATTAACGCCGCGTGTCGTTTTATTATAGACTTGTTAATTATTCGTTTGAAAACAAGCGTAATGTTTAAAAAAATTAACGGAAAATTGCCATGTTTACCCAAAACACATATTTAATGACATTTGCATTCTTGGAAGTAAAATTGTGCTCCATGATACTTTGTCATGATTTTGAATTCTAGGAACATGTTAGTAACACAACAAACCAGTATTTAAAAAAATATATTTAAAAAATAATTAACTAGGACCTAATTGGGTAAAATTTTACTTTACGGACACCACGCCGATTTTCATGAATTTTTGCACACGGAGGTTTTTTGGGGCGCTGATCACGAATCTAAAATTAGTTTTTTCCGGCAACCTCTGGTTTTTAAGTTATGAGGCCTCCAAGTAGACTAACCTCAAAATGAACATTTTTTCCAAAATTCCTCCTTCTTGAAACTGATTACCACCAAAATGGAACATACACTGATTGGGCACTTATATATAAAACGAATACACTAAAATTTACAAAAGTTCATTGCTTATTTTTAGTAAAAACACCTCAAATAAATCCAGTTTTTTATATCTTGACAACTTAATTCTAAATCAGGCAACCAGTTATACATCATATATCTTCTTACAAGGTACAGAAAAGTGGATTCGTTTGAGATCATTTTTACTTAAAATAGACAATAAATTATTGCAAATTTTAGTGTATTTGTTTAATATATAAGTGCCTCATCAGTGTATGTTCCCATTTGTTGGTAATCAGTTTCAAGAAGGGAGAATTTTGAGGTTAGTTCATTTAGAGGCCTCATAACTCAAAAACCCGAGGATGCCGGAAAAAACTAATTTTAGATTCGTGATCAGCGCCCCAAAAAACCTCCGTGTGCAAAAATTCATGAAAATCGGCGTGGTGTCCGTAAAGTAAAATTTTACCCCTAATTGTACAGGGTGATCAGTTATGGGTAGCGAGCGGCCATATCTCATAAGATATTGGTCGTATAGATTTGAAAAAAATCATAATTTAAGTCGCCAAGAGAAATTGCTGGAAATTATTTTCGAGTTTGTCAAACGTCCGCTAGAGGGCGTTACAACCAACACCAAGTAGAAAAATGGGATTTTTATAGAATTTTGCTCTAGTGAAAGTATATCGATTATATCATTTTCATATTTACTGACCATTTCCCTACATTTTTTGTCTAAAACGTTTTGTTCTATCTATCAAAATAAAGCGGTGGGGGAAGTTCAATTGTTTTTTAGACAAACCAAAATTTCTCCAGTTTCTTTTGACCGATTTTAGCAAACTTAGGCTCATATGAAAGAGCGTAATTTGCACTACAAAACGCTTATTTGGTTTTGAATTTTTAACTTTTGCTGACGCCGCTAGATGGCGTTAACTGAAATGGTAGCAAATTTTTGAGTTTTTTTCAAAATAAACAAATGTAATGATATATTAATTTTTATATATTTTAAAAGAGGATAAATTTCTCTATAATTTAATAAAAATAATTTATTATCTACCTTTTTTTGAACCGTTGATATTGAGCAAAATATAATTTTATTACATTAAAAAATGGCACGCCACTGTTTTTTATCAAAATAAAATTCAGTTTTGTAATCGCTTATAAGTTGCTAACAAAAAGAACCTTTTGACTTTTTTTCGTTAGACAAACGGTTTTGGATTAAAAAAATAAAATGGGATATTGTTACCTTATAATTATCATTGTAAACAGTATGTAAACCTATTTTATTTTTTCAATCCAAAACCGTTTGTCTAACGAAAAAAAGTCAAGAGGTTCTTTTTGTTAGCAACTTATAAGCGATTACAAAACTGATTTTTATTTTGATAAAAAAACAGTGGCGTGCATTTTAATGTAATAAAATTATATTTTGCTCAATATCAACGGTTCAAAAAAGGTAGATAATAAATTCTTTTCCTTTAAATTATAGAGAAATTTATCCTCTTTAAAATATATAAAATTAATATACCATACATTTGTTTTTTTTAACTCAAAAATTTGCTACCATTTCAGTTAACCTCATCTAGCGGCGATGCAAAAGTCAAAAATTCAAAACCAAATAAGCGTTTTGTATGCAAATATGTTCTTCATTGAGCCTAAGTTTGCTTAAAATCGTACAAGGAACGGGAGCAATCTTGGTTTTTTACAAAAACAATTCAACTTCCCCACCGCTTATTTTGATAGATAGAACAAAACGTTTTAAACAAAAAATGTAGGGAAATGGTCAGTAAATATGAAAATGCTATCATCGATATACTTTCATTAGACAAATTTCTATAAAAATCCCATTTTCTACTTGGTGTTGGTTGTTACGCCCTCAGCGGACGTTTGACAAACTCGAAAATTTCCAGCAATTCTCTTGGCGACTTTTATTATGATTTTTTTTTCTCAAGTCTATACGACCAATATCTTATGAGATATGGCCGCTCGCTACCCTTAACTGATCACCCTGTATATAAAGTAAGATATATACAAAAAAATATATAAATTTATTAAAAAACTATTTTTTCTTTCCCGCTTTTCCGAATACAACTACCAAAGGCTTGTCTTTTAAAATGAATCCATTGGTCTCACGGACAGCTTTCTGGGCCATTTCTATACTGTCCAAGGTAACAAACGCCTGTCCTTTCATTCTTCCCTCCTGCATTAGCCTTATATTAAACTCACTAGGTTTGTCTTCTGTTCCATCCTCTCTATATCTGCAAAAAAATATACAGAATGTCAATTTGAAAACGTTTAATGTAAATATCTCGAATAACAATAGTTGGAACATTGTAATTTTGCACAAATGTTATGTACAGGGTGTCCGGTTATAAATGTAACCCCCCATTAACTTTTTTATTTAACGTTTAGGAAAAAAAAGTTTAGTATAAAAGTTTAACTTTTTCAAGTAAATTTTTTAAAAAACTTCTTTACATCTATACAGAGTGTTTCAAAAAGTCTGGACGTGGACCAACTTTGTTATTTCAAATGAGTCCCCTATTTTTTTATTTGAGATTTGCATTCCCCTTGAAATTCTAAAAATATTTTATGTAGCATACCCTATGTCTGACTACAATGGTTACATCACAAAATGCAAAAAACTATAAGCTTTATCATTATCACGCGATATTGCTATGTATGTTAATTTCATCAAGTAGCCATAAAGTTTGACATGTCCGTCAAATGACTTAAATATGGGTTATTCTGAGCAAGAAAGAAAATACATTTATAAATTTTATGTTAAGAATAATTATAATCAAAAAAGGGCTCAAAGGGAATATAGGCGTGTGTATGGCGGCGAAAGAGTTGTTCCGGCTGCACAAACATTTAAAAGAGTCCATGACCAAGTGGAAGATACCACATCATTTAAGAGAAAAATGAGAACAATCCCTAGAGACGAGGATTATGCAAATAATGAACTAAATATCCTTTTATACTTCGAAGGTTTGTATAACAATGATATTCACTTAAACCTGTATTGTATTAATAAATTCGATACCTTACGTTTTTGTAGCAAAAATTTATCTGTATACTTATAAGAGTTAGTTTTATTTCAGAAAAGCCTGAAGAGTCGCTTAGAAATGCTTTGAAGGATTTGGAAAAAAATAAGTGGAAAGTGAATGTCACGTTACATAAATATAGTTATCATCCATTTAAAATATCTCCAGTTCAAAGGCTTACTGATGCCAATAAGGAAGCGCGTTTTATCTTTTGCCAGAACATGATAAACAACATAAATAGGGACAGAAATTACTTGCACAATATATTATTTATCGATAAAGCAACCTTTGTTACTGCTGGGGTAAATAATAGAAAAAATACACATTTTTGGGCATCACAAAATCCACGTAATATACGTGAAATAAAATATTCTGGTAGGCAGTCATTACATGTTTGGTGTGGGGTTTTAAATGGTAGAATAATTGGTCCAATTTTTTTTCATCAAACTCTTAATGGAGAAAGATACTTAGAAATTATAACTGAAGTTGTTAATAATTTAAATGACAATATGGAAATTATCTGGCAGCAGGATGGGGCTCCCCCATAATGTTGCTCCAGTAACTCAATTTTTAAACGCCATGTTTCCAGAATGGATTGGTAGATCGGGTCCAATAAATTGGCCTAGCAATAGCCCGGATTTCTCAGTTTTAGATACTTTTTAATGGGGATATTTAAAAGGCAAAGTATCAGCCGAAGAATAACCGAAGAAGTAGCAATTTTAAATAATAAACGGTATATAATTCGAAACGCAGTTAATAGACAGGAAAGAATTTAAAAAAGAAAAATGGGGATTGGGGATCTACTGCAATAAGAATGTTAAAATTACTACACTGTTAGCTTTTTTATATTTTGTTAAAAGTTTTCATTATTGATAATTAACATTTTTAATAAAGTTAGTAGCTAAATTTTGACCTACCTGTATTTATTTGACGGATATGTCAAATTTCATGGCTACTTGATGAAATCAACATACGTAGCAATATCGCGTGATAATGATAAAACTTATAGTTTTTTGCATTTTGTTATGTAACCATTAAAGTCTGACTTGGGTATGCTACATAAAATGTGTTTAGAATTTCAAGAGGAATGCAAATCTCGAATAAAAAAATAGGGGACTTATTTGAAATAAGAAAGTAGGACCACGTCCAGACTTTCTGGAACCCCTGTATAGATGAAAAGAAGTTTTTTAATAAAATTATCTTGAACCACTAAACTTTTATACTAAACTTTTTTTTGTCCACAACGTTAAAAAAAAGTTAATGGGGGGTTACATTTATAACCGGACACCCTGTACAAGCAGAGGTAACCAGAACAGTAGTAAATAGAAGAGACTGACTCCTCCTCCTCCTCCTCCCATGTTTCAAATTCTAAACAGCCTCCTCCTATGAATCAGATTCTAACCACTTCCTGCTATCAATCACATTCTAACCACCTCCTTTCACTCAGTTTAAAATTTAAGTATTACTTTAGACACCTAGAATTATTCAATATTTTCTCTATCATCTTCTACAACTACAAATAGTTTAATTGAAAAGCTTTATACGATTGAAGAAAGCTTTATAAAAAATATTATTGAAATAAAAGAAGAATTAAAAAATAAAACTAACACTGAAGTGTGTTTTTCTAAAGAACTACATAATTGCATGATTTGAGAAAGGTGTCAAAATATGTGAAGATTATTATAAGAATAAAAATGAAATAGAACTTGTGCAACGTTTGTTAAATTCAGGTTTCTAAGTGAAGCATGTGAATTAAAAGACTATATTAAAAATCAAGAAGTGTTAGCAAAAATTACCCGGTCAGAATTAGAGATGAATTTTGCTGAACAAGAAATGAAACTTTTTTAATAAAATGGGTAATACCAAAGATAATACTACTACGGATAAGATGAACCATTCAATGTTATATTTTTGATACCCCTAATGGACTTTGGCTAACGCGAGCCGATGTCCATCGAGAGATTTTCGCGCTATCCTTGAACGAAAGTTAAACAGTGTTGCCGGCAGGCCTTTACTATTGGCGTGATGAAACGCGACTAGAAAAAACACAATCCGTTTAGCCGCCCGCTTTCGCTACTTCGTGTTCCGAATAAGGTACAAGCGACAGACATTGGCAATGTCGCACGGTTTGTTTCGCTGGGGCAGGGGTTACCGACTTATTTTTATTCGCATTTACGGAAGCATTGATATCTTCGAACTGATTCAAAACGCCCCATTTAAATAAACCATCTATTCGTAGTAGTATTATCTTTGGTAATACGTGAAATTAGCAAAATGTCTGAAGCATGTTCTCGCTACCTTGCACTTGCTGGTGACATTATGGATGAAGCGCAAGACATTTCATCATATAATGATTATATGAATCATGTAAAATTGTGTAAAGAGCCTTCAGATCATTGTGTTGAGTTTTTAAAAACAAAAGACATTGATAAACTTTTTTTACACTTAGAAAATTAGGATTCATTACTAGCATAAATTATATTATTAAAAAAATAAACATAAAAAGAGAACATAATGTAATAAAATAAATTAATATTTATTAATAATATTTATCGTATGTGTAAAATATTTGTTATATGTAAATAAAAGACTAAAATTAAATTTAATGTATTATTTTTTGTCATATTAAAGTTAAGAACGATCTTTGCTCTGAGGGCTGGTCCATTGTTTACAGTATAAGGCAAAGCTGGGTAGGAATCGAATCTAGGAATCGATTCCTTTTTAAGGATCCGAAAGCTGAAATCGATTACTTTTAAAAAATAGGATCCGTGATCCGGATTTGTTTTACGGGGTGTCCCAGAATATGTGGCAATCTCTAGGAATCTAATAGAAAACCTTAAAATATTATGACAAGTTCCCATAAACTTTTTTCCTATGACCCTCCCCTACGGAGATACAGGTACCAACGGACGCTCCTGAAAATCGTTTTTGTTAAAATTACTTTTAAAATACTAGGCGTAATTTAATATATATTTTTTAATATGATGGTTACTAGATAAGTCTTCCTAAAATGAACTTAGTAAATCATATTTGGCTTATTTAGTTTGCCAGGGACGGACTAGCTCTGACATAATAATGGCCATTTTTTTAACACCCTGTATGATAAAGGCTCAACAATAATATTTTTGGATAACTTTAACCTTAAATTTAAAAAAAAGTATTCTTGATTGACATCGATAAAATCAACTGTTTACGAGAAATAAAATATCATGGTTGGTAATTTTTTTTACATTATACAGGTTGTTTTCTAATTGTTCGTCAATATTTAGGAAAGCAATTTTTGGGTCCATTTTAAGAAGAAAACTTCATATAAACGTATGTCCTAAACGTCTTAACTTTTGAGATACAGGGTGGTAACATTTTCAAAAATAAATCAATTATTATTAATATCTGTAATACCAATTTAGATATTTTAATGAAATTTGGCATAAATGTATTATGTATTAAGAAGCATTTTTTAGTGTACCACTTTTTTTTATTTCCACCAGTGGCGTTCGTACAGAATTTGACCTGCCTATTTTGGCAAATAAAAAAAAATGTGGTATACTAAAAAATGCTTCTTGATACACAGTACATATATGCCAAATTCTATTAAATATCTAAAGTGGTATTACAGATATTATTAATAAATTAATTATTTTTAAAATTTTACCACCCTGTATCTCAAAAGTTAAGACGTGTAGGACATACGTTCACATAAAGTTTTCTTTTTAAAATGGACCCAAATGCATCCTTAAATATTGACGTACAATTAGAAAACACCCTGTATAATGTAAAAAATACCAACCATGATATTTTACTTCTCGTAAACAGTTGATTTTATCAAGGTCAATCAAGAATACCTTTTTTTAGTTTAAGGTTAAAGCTATCCAAAAATAATATTGTTGAGCCTTTATCATACGGGGTGTTAAAAAAATTGCTATTATTGTGTCAGAGCTAGTCCATCCCTGGCAAAATAAATAAGCCAGATATGACTTAAAGGGTTTATTTTGAGAGGACTCAGCTAGTTACCATCATATTAAAAAACTATTAAATTACGCCTAGTATTTTACAAGTTATTAAGAAAAAAAAACGATTTCCAGGGGCGTCCATTATGTACCTGTATCTCCGTAGGGAAGGCTAGTAGGAAAAAAGTTTATGGGAACTTGTCATAATATTTTGAGGTTTTCTATTAGATTCCGAGAGATTGCCCACATATTCTGGGACACCCTGTATATTTTTAAAACGATCCGGAATCGATTCCTTTTTTGAAGGAACCGATTCCAAAAGAAATCGATTCCTTATATTTCTAATTTGAGACAAATCGGATTATACATGCCAAAATTCGCCAATTTGAATACGCCAGTTCAAATGTTCAGCTTTTGACCTAAGATTATTGATTTCCAAATTTTGACCTAGCACCCTCAAAAACCCTTATATCCTGAATCTGAGGTAAATAGGTTAATAAATGCCAAAATCCGCCATTTTGAATCTTTCATTTTGTTGCGAGTATTTACACGATTCTCGCAACATCATTATTCTCCAAACAAATGTTTAAATAAAATCTATAATTAAATAATTTTTATCAGTCAGCTTAAATAACGCCTAAATTTCTATTATGAAAATCGATTCTTGAAATTCTCCAAATAAACGTTTGATTAAAATCTATAACTTAATAATTTAGTATCAGTCATTTTAAATATTGCACATAATAACTACTCTTAAAATCACGGACGCCCTGTATTAAAGGGAAACCATACGGTATAAGGTTCACGCAACCGCTGAAAGTGAATTTGACTATCGATTTTTATCCGTTTAGACAACACACTACACTCGGGTACGTCTGTCTCGCTTGTAAGCTCAAGTAAACAACCGGGAGCGCGTTATTAAGAACCGGCCTGTTCAAACGATACCCTTAAATGGTCATAGTGGATTCTGGCTGACGGGACAAAGTCAAATCAGCTGTTGAAAGCAGAAAATTTCGTTCGTATTTGTTCACTTAGAATTATTATGTGTGTGCAGTGTACAAGTTGAGTGGAAAACCGTATAAATACCGCGAAAAATTCAAATTCGTGGTACTCCTTGTCGCTTAAAAGAGTACTGCCTTTTTTTTGGTAAAAGGGACATGTGAGCGAAATAAAGATCACCATTGGACCTTATATTTAAGTAGTGGGAATCAGAGCCGAAAAGGTGGCCAAATTCCTTTAAGTGAGGCTTTTTGATTGTGACATCTCTCCGGTAAGTCGACCTCCATTTTCCTTTTTCTTTTCTTTGCTTTCTTGAAAAATATTTTCAAGTTTTTGCTTTTGCCTTTGCCTTATGCATAGATATGCATAGGATTTATATTTGATATAGTCAAATTTTAGAATTTTTTTATGGGGTATGATTTTGTAAAGGTCCCTGTTTCTTTTATTTTTTTATGGCGAGAGGCGCCATTTTAAAACCCATGTGGTTGAGAATTTAAGTCGGACATGGTGTTCTGGCTTGTGTTGCCGTTGCGAATCCAGTTGAAACATTTCCCCTTTAATAAGTAAAGACCATTTTCTGCTGTTTCCTGTATTGTTTTTAGGTTGTCTAACTAAGCAGAACAAAGATCATATCTAGGATCACCGCTTGTGGGGATTAAATGTTCTGGTAGACATAAAAACTAGGAATAGACTACCATACAAGGGAATGTTCGGCATAGGATTGAAAAGGCAGTAGTAGCACGAGGTCTGGACCAAGAGCTTATGAAGTTTAGACCACAGGTGAGTCAAGTTTTATATTATATAATATTTGTTGCACATTAGGTGCGAATGAATAAAGTTGACTCAAATCCTGTGGGGTTAAACTAATAGTGGTCCAGATTCTCAGTGAAATCTTGGGGTTTTAATTTTTTTGTTAGAAAGAGGGAGGGGCTACAAAATCATTTACCTTTTTGTATGGTGAAACACCATACATTGTATCTTATCTGATTAAGGAAAGCGCTAGGAGATGGCGTTTCCTTTACCTTATCTTATCTTACCGTATCGTATCTTATCTGGGAAAACGTTATGTGTTAACGTTGTTTCCTTTCGTATTTGAAATACGAAGTATCGTATTTGAAATACGAAGTATCGTATTTGCGAAATTCCTGTTAATTACAGGCATTTGTGTTATGTGAATCGGACACTAAGTGGGGAGGTCACTTATATCGGAGGGTGTCACAGTCAAAAAGCAAATTTTATCTATTTTGTAAGGATAGTTGTTTTCTTTTGTATCTTATATTTTTTTTTATAAACTTACCTTGTTTTAAATCAGTTGTTTTCTTTTATATCTTATCTTTTTTATAAATTTACCTAGTTTTAAATCATGTAGAATTAAGATTTTTTTTTGCTATACATTTAACTCAGATTTTATCTATTTTGTAAAGATAGTTGTTTTCTTTTATATCTTATTTTTTTTATAAATTTACCTAGTTTTAAATCATGTAGAATTTAAGATTTTTTTTGCTATACATTTAACTCAGATTTCATCTATTTTGTAAAGATAGTTGTTTTCTTTTATATCTTATTTTTTTTATAAACTTACCTTGTTTTAAATCAGTTGTTTTCTTATATCTTATATTTTTTTCATAAACTTACCTAGTTTTAAAAGTTGTAGAATTAAAATTTCTTTTTCTTTTATGCATTTAATTGCTAGTTATGTTTTTTAAATCGACATTTTTTTCCTTAAGAAAGACACGTAAAGTTTTTCAGTATAGTAGATATTGCTTAAGTATTTTCCTTTATTCAATATTTTTGACTTTTAAATATTCCTTTACTAATTTGTTTGATGTAAATGTATCATCATTTTCCATTGTTTGAATTTATGAAAATATTTATATTTAATTTTCATTCCTTAATAAGAGTAAGGAAGGTTTTTTTTTGTTTTTAGAAAATTTTTTAAATATTGTAGATAAAGATTTTGTTTTTTTTTTGTATAAAAATGTTCCCCCAAAGTGTGAATCTTAAGTTTAAAGTCATAAGTGTCAATTTTTTTTCTTCTTTACAATAACAGTTCATAAATTCAAATTTATTCAGCAAGCCCCTTTTGATGTATTGATACTGCCTTTTGTCATTCTTTTTTGATGCTGTGAAACAACAACTGCTGACGCTGTCACGGTGACGTCATTGTCCAGCCGACAGAGACTTGTTCACTGGGGAAACGTCCAATAAGACCTCAACACAGGATTAAATACAAGGTATATGCACTGCACCAAAGAGGTCCCCAAAAAACCAACAAAAAAAATTTTATTTAAAATTGACTTTTAAAAAAAATTGTAAATTTGTAAATATTACATGTTTTACAAACAATTGTATAACCATTAAATTTGTTTTTAGAAATTTATAATCTTTATTTTGACCTGTACTGTTAGAGAGTTGGCTGTCTTAAATTTTTTTATCTATTCCAAATTACCAGCGTGCTCCGAACCTTTACGCCCTGAGCTAACCTAACATCTTTGCACAGAGAGGCAAAGGAAAAATACTTCCTAAAAAATTGTGCTCTTCCCCTTGTTCGTTCCACCTGTATACAGTGGGATCAAACAGAAGGGAAGATGTAACAATTTTAAAATTCCAAATTTCTAGCCAAGATTCTTAATCAGCGTCACATTGATTTTCGGAAATAAAAATGAAGAATTTTAAAACATGTGCCTATTAAAATCTTTAAATAAGGAAACACACCTATTATGCGATTTTTAACTAAAATATGTTTTTTCAGGTCTAGAGAAAAACATTTATTTTGTTTTTCATAACCATAGAGTATAGTCAAAGAATATAAACCTCAATAAGAAGCGACATTATTCGAAGTCCCAAAATTTTTAGGAGGGGGCTAAGCTGTTTAACTGTCAACCCGCTGCCGGCAGCTTTTAGTCCGGGATTACATGTTTCGTTTAGTGCTTTGTTGAGTTTTAGGGTGCTGTTTCATTCGCTTCGCTTAGTTTTGTGGATATCTTAAAACAAGCACTAAATGTGCATAGTAATTGTATACTTGTAAAAATTATAGATCACAATGCGAATCTTGAGATGTAAATTCTTTGTTAATATACAGTGTGGATCAGCCAAATGGAATAAATTCAATATTAAATAAATGGGGGCTTATTCAAAAATGCTGGGACATGTCGATGGATTTTTAATTCATTTTTTTTTTAAATAAAACTGTTTATACAGGGTGTGTCAATTTACGGTGGCCAAATATCAACTTTCTTAATTTAAATGAACACCCCGTATATCAATTTTTTTTTTTTCAAAGCATTCTAGACATATTTTTGTACAATGTCCTTTTCCCTATTTCTCAACTGTTTCGTAAATATTAAGGCGGGTTTTCTGCATCTATTGCCTTTGCATCTTGCCACTTTCGTGAGGGGTACTTTTTGTACATATACCCACTAGAGGCAGCCGTGCCGCTCGGCTGTGCGGACAAGCGAGCGCGAGAGTAAGAAGAATAGCTGTCCCAACTAGCAAATGTGTTTTATAATTTTAATTTTCTACAACTTTTTTGTTTTATTATTGTTTTATTAATGCTTTTAAGATGTTAATTAATTATTACAGTTGTGACAACACTATATGGATGTCTCCAACTGAAGTGTTTTATTATTTAATCATTAAAACGTTTCTGCTACAATATTAAAAATTATCCAATAAAGCAGTTTTAAATAATTATAAATATACTTTCATGACCAAGCTATAAAACAATAGTCTTTCAAAACCCCTGTTTTATAAACCTTTTGGGAAGAGTTTAAAGATATTATTACTTTTTATAAAAACTATAAAAATTATTTTATTGTATTAATTGGTCATCTTATAAAATACTTTTTCTAAAGAGGGATTTAGGACTATTTCGTTTTGGAGTAAATTTTGATCCAGAGCTTGCTATAATTATTATATAGAGATGCAGTCTGTATAGATTGAAACAGGAACAAAATGATTTAATTTAAATTTAAAATTTTTTTTCAAATATAATTATTGTACCTAAATAAAACACATTTGCTATAATATATTTCTTGCATTAAATGTGTGGTTATGTTTCCTTATATTTATACCTGGGCTTTATTTTTTATAAAAATATTTATTGCGATTGATAGTGCAAAAGCAGAAATTTAAAATGTCTTATATAGGACAATGAAAAAAAAAAATAAATAAATAAAAATATGATGGTTTTCGTAGAAGATTGAAAATTTGTTATTAAAATATTATAATAGTAACAGTGCTATTAGCACTAAAACACGGCAGGCAAGGAAAAATAAGAATAGCACAAAAACAATAAATTTAAAAAAAAATCCCAGATCGTAGGCACTTTTTTTTTAAATTTTCACATTCAGCACTAAGAGCTCTATTTCGGAATGTTAATAAAAGGATCCCTAATCAAATTGCGCAAGATCCTAGGTCGCTTTAAAAATAATCAGATGATCGTCATGACAAAAGTTGGAGACGGAAGTAATTAGGTACATTTGCTTTAAGAATGCCCGTGACAACAAAATTTTGTCTATAAACTGACCTGCCTAAGACTTTTAACTCAAAGAATATCATTGTTTTAAATTTTATAAAAGTAGCCTTATAATTTAATTATCGTAAAATGCTTGTTACTAATACAAAAGTATTTTATAGAAGGCAGCCATTTCAAATGTCCATGCACTAGTTCGTAACTCTAATACAGACATGTAAAGTTAAAATAATTATCATATTTTTGTTGTTAATGAAAAAGTTAAAAACGTGCTAACTTAAAAAATTATTAAAATTTAAAAATAATCTAACATAGGTATGTTTCCAAAATGACCAATTAAAAAAGTGGATTTAATAACAAAAAATTTTTTTTTAGAAATTATCTAAACAGAAAGCGCGCTTAAAACTTGTTGCTGATATATAATTCTCAGTAAAATTTCCTTCGTTTTTAAAAATTTTGATCCCCACGGAGAGTTTAAACAAGATCCATATTACTTATTATTTAATCCTGGGTATGGTATAAGTATAAGTAAGTGTTTTTTTGCAGATGTTTTTTTTTTGTCATAGCAGAACTTTTTTTGTTTTGATTCAAATATATTTGTGGCGATTTTAAAAAAATATATTTAAAACCCATTATTTTATTACTATGTTACCGTTCAGCATGTTTTTCCTAAAATTTCGTCATAAAAATTCTTAGAAAATAGTTATTTGGGTTATTAAAAGTTTTAAAAAAACAGTTCATAATGCCGCTTTTAAATTTTTTTTGGGTTAACCAAAATGTTTATATAACTATTTTTAATTATTTCAATAACCATTACAAAATATTTATGGTGACTGAAGTATTTTAAAAATGGTGCCAATTTTGCATTTAAAAGGGGTTCAAAAACATTAAAAAAATGTTTGGGGAAATAATGTTTTATAAAATTTGTGTCGAAAACATTTTTTAGGATTTTTATAAAACACCAAATTGCTATTTGGGGGGAGTTACTTTATTTTTCGCGCCTTGTGCTGATTAATTGGGGGAAAGGGGGTGTAACACCGCCGACAAATTAAGAGAGAGGGAGAGAGGTTATACACCTATTCTTGCTTCTCTCTCGCACGCTTGTTCCCAAGGCTGCCTCTAGTAGGTATATGCACAAAAAGTAACTTTAAAGGGAAAGTGGAAGCATGACACAATACACCCAAAAGCACCAATATTTCCAAAATAGTTAAAAATAGGTATAGAACATTGTACATGCAATATATATGAAGAATCCAAAAATTGACTAATATACAGGGCGTTGCATTTAAATAAGGAAAGTTAGTGTTGGCCACTATTACATGACACCCCGTATAAAAAGTATTTATAAAAAAAAAGCGCAACCAAAAATACCGATCACGTGTCCAGTGTTTTTTCGAACACGCCCCCGTTTATTTATTATTGAATTTATTTCATTTGGCTGATACACTATATGGATTTTTTCGCGACTTACCGTTTTTAACTATTGGGAAGCAGTTCTTTCCCCACCATTCTAACTGTGTTTAACCCGCCTATCCTCACAAAAACGAAAGGTTTATATGTCAACTTACAAACTAATCGTTTTTAAAACACCGAAGTTTAAATTTAAATTAAGGTTTTTGGAAGTTAAAAATAAGTCGAAAAGATAATATATAAACCAAATTTTTCATTTAATAAGATATTATGTTTCAAAGTCAACTATATCAACTAATTTTTTCTTTATGATTTAAATATAATTGCACTAATTCATCCATTTGGAAATGAACTAGTAATCCAAAAAATCTGCAATCCAAATAGTTGTTAAACCCTATCAAAAAAACATCACAAGAACCAAAACAATAGAAAGCCGCGAATCCTCCATTATTTTAAATTTAAACTTGACATAACCATTATTAACGCTCCTCCTGACCAGTGGGATAGCGGTAGTTGGGTACAAAGTAATGACGAATACCGACGTCGAAGACATTCCCCTACGTTACCGCTTCTCGCGAAAATTAACCGGTATGTTAACTGTCCAACAATGTTCAACGCGGTATGTCGCCATTTAATCCCCTGTAAACATCGCTTTGCCCAAAACTAATTTTTCTCAAAAATAATCTAATCTTTTTGAGAATAACCAACCCTAAAAAAAACTGCAAAAAAAATCTTGGGGACGATTTTTCAGGACTGCAAGTATTAGTTATACATATAATTTTTTTCCCGGTAACACTGAATTTTTTCCGTGGATATTTCTCTCAGTGACCCCCAAGCTGTTTAAGGTCATTTCGTCTACACGTGACGTCAGAAATTTGTTTCCCCATATAAATGCTATTGGGAACTTTATGTCGCTTCTTATTGAGCTTTATATTCTTTGGTATAGTATTCAAAAACGGGCATAAATTTTACTTGCATTTGATCTTTAAAGTTTTGATCGCTCAATCTTCATAATATTTTAATATGTCATCCTTTAGATAACCCTGAGGGATGAAGATCTAGCATCGCAAGTTTTGGAATACAGTTCTAAAAAATGTTCCATTTAAGAGTGGTTTCATGTTGATCTCAGAAATAACATATTTATATTTGAAGAATATTTACCAAAAACTAATATGGCTTAGAGTTATAGCACTTTAATTTGTTGCTAAAATTATATTTCACGGCTCGGGCTTGGTGCTAAAATCTTTGACACTTGATTTATCACCTAGATTATGTAGTATCATTCGTATCGTAGTTACAAATTTTAGGTATAAAAAGTAAAGATGATCCGGATTCTTTTTAAAAGACTATGTAAGTATTCAAGGAGTGTCTGTAGAACTAACTTTAGTGTCTGTGAACTCTTCTGTGATTGGGAATACAGAAAATGGCTATAAAGCCTTTCAGTCAGTAGGTGGTAGAGGAGCTTTCCTCGCCTGAGGCGGTACCACCCCACTTGCCCTTTAAAGGACTCGTGAAGTCTTAGTATGTTTCGAGTTCTGGGCAGTGAGTCAGTTTTCCTTCTTCCTCCTCCTTCTTTCTCTTTAGTTTTCCTTCTTCCCTTCTTTTTTTTTTCTTTTCCTTTCTCTTTTTTTTTCCACTCTAGTAAAATTTGGAAATAATGATGATGGCACACCCGAACGTAAAGTTATCCGGAGGTAAAATACCC
>JAHBCN010005209.1:0-57193 GCA_019359885.1 Listronotus oregonensis
TTGTTTACCGATATTGTTATGATCATGCAGAGAAACGGATTCTATTTTTATAAGTGAAAACCGTGCATCGGATTGAAAGGAATCAAATTATCAACTTTGCTTAAACATGATTAAAGATTTCAAAAATAATTTTTATTTAAGAGAAATCAGTGGTGTACCATCAATGTCTGCCAAAATAGGCAGGTTAAATTCCGTACGAATGCCACTGGTGGAAATAAAAAAAATGTAGTACATTGAAAAATGCCTCTTGAAACATAATACATGTATGCAGAATTTCATTAAAATATCTAAAAATTTTACCACCATGTATCTCAAAAGTTAAGACGTTTAGGACATACGTTAGTTTTCTTCTTAAAATAAACCCAAAAATAGCCCTCTTTATTATTGACATTTAATTAGAAAACACCCTGTACTTGATAAAAAATAGTTTTCATAGGTTGGAGGATGGGTGAAGGTCGCCTCTAATTCGGCTCACGTACTATTTGCAAGTTAATCAAGATGGCTGCTAGCTCTTAGACTATTTTATTATCTTTCCAGATTCACCTTCTATGATGGCCCCCCATTTGCCACCGGTCTTCCCCATTACGGGCACATTCTCACGAGCACAATCAAAGACGTGGTTACTCGATTTGCCCACCAACAAGGGTTTCATGTGGAAAGAAGATTTGGCTGGGATACCCATGGTTTACCGGTCGAATACGAAGTCGATAAAATTTTGGGAATCAAGGGTCCCGATGACGTCATGAAAATAGGGATCGAAACTTATAATAATGAATGCAGGAAAATTGTTATGAGATACAGTAATGAATGGGAGAAGATTATTGGGAGACTGGGTCGATGGATAGGTAAGATTTAATTGTGTTGAGTATTTTTAAGTAGACAGAACATGTTACTGTTATAAACGTGTCCGGGAAAATGTGGAAAATCTCTTGGATATAAAAAAAATACGTGAATTCTGCAAGTTCACATTAGTATATTAAAGTATAAGTGGATATTAAGGTCTTTAAAACACGCGTTACTTTTCGAGCACGACGTAGTATTAGTAGTAGTATTATTCTGTATTATTCTTTCCACGTGTTTTTTTAAATTCAGGAGATTCATTTTCCCGGACACCCTGTATAATACAGCAAACCCAACGTTGGGAATAAAAAAGTTGCTATGTTTCCAATATTTTTTAAGATATTTATAACTTTCAGATTTCAAAAACGACTACAAAACTCTTTATCCTTGGTTCATGGAGTCCGTATGGTGGGTATTCAAGCAACTATACCAAAAAGGCCTGGTCTATAAGGGAAATAAAGTTATGCCATACTCAACAGGTTGCACTTCGCCTCTATCAAACTTCGAAGCTGGCCAAAACTATAAGGATGTCGTCGATCCAGCAGTAACAGTCAGTTTACCACTTGAAGACGACACTGACAATGCCGCGTTGCTTATCTGGACCACCACTCCATGGACACTGCCTAGCAACCTAGCAGCTTGTGTGCACACTACCCTGGATTATGTTCGGCTAAAGCAGATGTCCACTGGGAAAATTTATATTATAATGGAAACAAGAATTCAGACCGTTTTTCAAGTAGACGATTATGAAATTTTGGAAAAATTCCCAGGCAAAAAGTTGGAAGGGTTAAGTTATGAGCCTATTTTTCCATATTTTAAATATTTATCAACACAAGGTAAGCCATCTACCATTTCAGAATTGCTAATATTGTTATTTCTCGAGTTATAGAGCAATTACTATTTGATAAAATGAAATTTTTGAGAATAATCAATAAAAATTTTCCATAAATTCCGATATTAAACTAAAAGTCATTGCTCTATACCTCGAGAAATATCAATATTAGCGATTCGCTTCAAAGGAAGAAAATTAAATTTTGAAAAAACTAGCGAAATTTGATAAAAGCTGATTTAGTTACCCCTACAATCAAACAGGTGCACATTACGGCTACGACGCAATAGGTACAGTAACGGCCATTAAATCATGGGCAAAAAATTTATCAAATTTTGACTTTTCTGCCAATTTTTGTAAATCGCTCTTCTTTTACCTTGGATGGGATACCGTGGAACAATTATTATAAATAAATCAAAAGGTAAAAGAAAATATTTATATTTTATAAAAAGTAACAAATTAATAAATTAATTAACAATTTAATAAATTCAAACAAACTTAAATATCCTTTCAAACAAATTTAATATTTTATAGCGGTCCCGTTTTTTTTTCTAGGACTGAGTTTAGCCTTCCAGGCATCGAATGGACCAAAGCCCGGGCGTAGTCCGGATTTCCTCGTAACTTATTCCACGCCTTTAAAATGTTATCCTTAAGTTCATTTACATTTTGCGACCTAAACTCATTTTCCCTATTTATTTTTTTAACTAATAAGCCCCAGACATTTTCCATAACATTTAAATCCGGACTACGTGCGGGTCACGGTAAAACCCTGATACGCTGCTTTTCCATCCATTCATCGACTTCCCGGGCCGTATAAACGGAACACTTATTTTGCTGAAAGATAAAATTTATGTCCGAAAATCGGTGCAGTACAGAAGGAAGCATGATATTCTGTAGTAGATCTATATATACCTCCGCATTGAACCTTTCTTCAATAAAAAACATACACCAAGTCCTTGTGCACTCAGCCACCCCCAAACGTTTACCGAAAATCGCCCACTACTTCTGTCCTTTTGGGTATCTACATTTTTCATCAAATCGTGTTCCTTGAGGCCTGTATACCTTAAGTATCTCATTGTAGCACGACTAAAACAATTTTTCATCGGTGAATATTATGTTTTGGGGAATATTTAAAGTCACGCCAACTTACGTCGTTTGCACGACATCAGTTTAAGAGAAAAATGTTTTAAATAACGATAATTTTTCTTTATACCCATCATCACTTGCACGACAATTTTTAAAAAATCAGCGAATAAAAAATTTTAGCGACGGCTAAAAAGGAGATTGACGAAAAAAGAAAAAATGTTATGACAAAATAAATTAGCGATTAAAGGGTTTTTGAACGTCAATAAAGGCAAAAATAGTACAAAAAAGTATTGACGACGTTAAAAAAAATATCAAATAAAAAAAAATAACGTAAAAACAAATATTTTTGGAAAAATATTAATAAAAAAAAAAACAGATTTTTAACAAAACATTTTTAAATATAAAAATAAATAAACTTATTTTAATTTACCGAAAAATGGGGAAAATCTTCCTTTCAATTTTTATTGAACAATTAAAGCTTTCTTGGCCTTTGCTGGGCGTCCGCGTTTACGTTTTTGTCCCAGTGGTATTAGTTTGGCGCATTCGGTACATCAACCAATTTTAACAGATCTTTATACCCAAAACATGCTTACACTTCAAGTGTTTCAAAAAAAAGGACATGTGCATTTTAATTGACTTAAATCTACATAGTTAATAGTAAAACCCAAATTTTAATTGTATTTTTTAAAATCATCAAACGTTTCCCATTTATCCATTTCTTTAAATTCAGAAATCAGCTGAGTGGTGATTAAATTAGCATTTGATTTTGAACAGGTATAAAATAGTTGCCAAAAACCCTCCTTACTTTCTTTTTAAAAATTTCTTATTTTACCGCTATGCTGACGTGCTATTAAATTCTTTTATTTTTATAATATTGTCGTGCTATACACTTTTTTTATCGTTTATTTGTTTTAATTTTCTGTTGACATTGTATTTTGGATCGATATTTTTTCTGTCTATTTTAAATTGTCGTGCACAATATTTTAAAAGAACCCCTTTTTTTCGGGCTTGTTTTTCCAAAAGGAGGTTCCACGTAAAATTGTAGAGCAAATCCAATGCGTAGTTCTTTATTTGATTTGTTGAAAAAGGTTTTAAGGCTGCCGGGTGGCAGCGCAATTCAGATATTTGCCTTATTCTTCGCCGTGCCGTTCTAACCGATGCCGATGCTGGGAAATTGGTTTCCGTTTTTGCTGTAACTACAGATTTAAATGGTTGGTTTCTCAAAACATTAACTAAATTATTATCTTTTTCTTAATTCAATAGTTTGGGACGACCACTTCCAGCTCTTCTCTCAAAGGAGTGTGTTTCCTGCCATTTTTTTTTAACAAAATGAATAGTACTCTTTGGGATGTTAAGCTCTTCCGCCAAATGCCTTTCTGGCCAACCTGTCTGCTCAATATAATGAATAATTAATACTTTTTGATCCAAAGTTATGTTTGGCATTTTAAAAAATATTTTTAGATACTGACAACGGTCAGGTTTTTTAACAGGTTTAACATTTATATTCAGTAGAAGGTGGCATAAGCCTACTTTACGAAAGGGAAAAAGAATTGCACATGATTTAATGGCCGTTACTGTACTTTTGTAGAGCATTTAATCCTGAGTAAATCCCACCTTGGACCAATATGATAGCGTTAAATGCGGGAGATAAAGATATTTAAAAAAATGCTCTGGGAAACTACTAAGAGTTAATTTTAAGGGCTCAAATTTTCGGGAAATTTTTAAGCTAGTTTCGTGTATAATTTTGGCGCAGTGAAAACTTAGCTTAATAACTCCAAAAGTAAATAAAAGAAATATCATACAAAACTAAAAGTTTTTTTAATCATATTTAAATTTTTTAGGTGCTTTTAAAGTTCTGACAGACGATTATGTAACATCGGAGTCTGGTACTGGAATTGTACATCTGGCGCCATATTTTGGAGAAGACGATTACAGGGTGTGTCTAAAGACAGGAATAATAACAAAAGATATGGAACCTATATGTCCTCTGGACAGTGTTGGTAGATTTGTGGATCCTGTTTTGGAATTCAAAGGTCAATATATTATGGATGCTAATAAAAACATTATTGATCATCTAAAAATTAAGAAGAGGCTTTTACGTCAGTCCCAGGTTGGTGTACGGAGTGTCTCAAAAATTCGTACTGAAATTTCGGCAATGCGGGGCAATATTTGTGTATTTAATAACTATTTTAAATGTAATTATTTTTTTTACATTAATCCATTTTTTTTAACATAAGATAATCTTAAACACATATATGAAAAAAGTTGTACTTTTAATCTGAAAAAACTATAAAAACTACAAAAAAGTCAGTGGGGTACTTTTTTTTCTCAATAATATTGGCTGTGTTGCCTACTGAGACGCCACTGGACCCTATAATTTCAATCTAGTTGGGGCTAAATAAGTGCTTTATTACATTAAACAACTGTACCAGATTTCAACCAAATCGGTTTGAGGATATTTGAGATATTTATACCGACTTTTTTTTTAACTTTAACGCCCTGTATCTCAGAAACGAAGCAATTCCGGATATATGTTCATAGGAACTTTTTTTCGTATAACAAGCTAAGGAATCACCCTGTATAAGGAAACACCCCGTATTTTTTAACATTATAATCCAAACAAACTACCTTTTATATTTTTTTACAGATTAAGCACAGTTACCCATTTTGTGGACGTTCTGATACCCCTCTAATATACAGAGCTGTGCCATCGTGGTTCATTAGAGTCGAACACATGCGGCAACAATTAATATACAACACTGCTACCACCTCTTGGGTTCCGGATATCATAAAAGAAAAACGATTTGGAAATTGGTTAAAGGAAGCCCGGGATTGGGCAATTAGCAGAAATCGGTACTGGGGTACCCCGATACCGATCTGGGTATCTCCTAGTGGTGACGAGATAGTATGCGTAGGAAGTATTGCAGAATTAGAAATGTTAACTGGAAAAAAAGTAATGGATTTGCACAGAGAAAGTGTGGATGACCTCGAGATTCCCAGTAGCCGACCAGGAAATCCACCGTTAAGACGTATTTCTGAAGTTTTTGACTGCTGGTTTGAGTCTGGTATGTTGGGTTTATACAGGGTAGCTTATTTTAAAAAATGGGCCAATATAACAACTCTTTGGCTAATTCTGCATAAAGGAAATAACTTAAAATCACAGTAATTATAATTGGCAGTTTGCTAATTATAATGAGGCCAACCAACAATAATAATAACAATACCAATAAAGTTTATTTTATAACTTTTTACTGTACATGTTACATAACATTTAAAACATTCAAACTTAATATACCCATGAAGACTATGTGTGTATGTTCCTCCACATTTAGACGAAAAAATTGAAAACTTAAGATTCCGCAGGTACGCTAAATGTGTAAACCTGTTTTTCTATTGTTTCTGATTGTAAAATCTTAATATAGGTCCTAAAAACTAGGTTTACACACTCAGAGTACCTGCGCAATTCCAATTTTGTAATTTTCTCGTTTTGAATGTGAAAAAACATACAAAAATTATCAATTGTCAAATCGATTGGTCACTTTATAGTTAGCAACCTTATTTTGAAATGATTACCAAAGTGGTGAAAATAAATTCCCCCGGGTATGGTTTATTTCCCCCATTTCCCAAAAATTGTTATTGGGTGGGGCCTGGAAATCGGCAGCTTTTTAAAATCAATAATCCACATTTACACACATTCGTTCCCTTTTGGGAAACCGGGAATTAAAAACTTTTAAAAAAAATTATAAGTAAAGTTTGGTTTATTTTACCCAAACCTTTTGTTCCTGGTTAAAAAATTTAGGGGGTTTTTTTTAACCAAAAAATTTTTGGGATTAAAGGGGCCCCGTAAAATAAAACAAAATTTATTCTCCGACAAAATAGTGGTCGCATTTATCAAGACCGACGTCCGAAACATATCGCTCTAGTGCGGTACCGTTCCGTTATTGCAAAACCCCTAAGTTTAGTTCAACCTCAACCGCTGTGTTCACACATATGGAACGGGATCCGAAGCTAAGATGAACACAAGGCTTAACTCAAGGTGTTAGTATACCGTGCTGATGAGTGAATGACATCCTGTGCCTTAAACAGGTGTCTCCAACGGTGCCTCTGAGAAAAGGACGACCTCTCAGAGTATCTAGCCTTACTGCAAGGGGGCTCTGCCGTGGTGGACTATTACTTCCCTAGCTCCAAACGGGCGGACAGAACCGCTTTCATAGGAAAAAAGTAACAAAGGTGCGCTGACCGAAAGGGATAAATCCGTTTCGAAAATGCCACTCAAGGTCACAAGCGGACAAAGGTGCGCCGCCCAAAACCGGGTGAATCCGTTTCGTAAGGTGC
This sequence comes from Listronotus oregonensis, assembly GCA_019359885.1. NCBI lineage: Eukaryota > Metazoa > Arthropoda > Insecta > Coleoptera > Curculionidae > Listronotus > Listronotus oregonensis. The sequence continues at coordinate 7,091 of JAHBCN010005209.1, forward strand.
CCCTGAAGTCACCAGCGTCTGTTTTATGGGGAAGGGCTAATCCATCCCGAACAAACAGGTGCTTAGGAAGGGTTTCCTGAATCCAAACAAAAGGCGGACAAAACCACCTTTATAGGAAAAAGGGTTTCCTGGCTTTAAACAGAAAGCGGATAGGACCGTTTTCATAGGATAAGGCCGAAGATGCGGCCTCAGAAAGAACATCTGGTTCCTGTAACAAGGACCTAGTAGCTACCCACGTCACTAGACCGGAGAGGAGGGGGATGATGGATCTAATGGTCTGCTCGTCATACTCTCCAGGAGACAGGGACACCAGAACACTAAAACACATTGTGCTCGTGTCCGGTAGCGACACAGTAGAGAATATAAGAACTCTCTCCCAATCTGGTTTCGGATTCTTAGAAGTCCGATCCTATTGGGAGAAATATAAAAAGGTGTGACCCACAAACCTGAAAAAGTCCACCCACTTTAAAAACCTACCTACCTAATTTTAGTTACTCATAATTGCTTTAAGAACATAGTCCATAACTTGTCCGAAAAATTTTAGGGCGTTTTTTTCAGTTTGACAACTTAACTTCCCATAGCTGACATGTTTAGGTTGTCGGACTGTCCAAAATTTTTATTTCAAAATTTGGCCCAAAAAAAAAAGGTTCAAATTTTTAAATTTTTTTTTTAAACTTCTTTTTTTTTTTTAAAATTAACCTTTTGGGGGAAAATTTATTTCCCCTAAAACCCCGAAAGCTTTAAAAAAAGAGCGGGGAAATTTAGTTAAGCCCCCCATTTTTTTTGGTTTTCCCCCGGTTTTTAAACAAAAGTTTTGGTCAAAAAAAAAATAATTTAATGAAATTAAAAAAATACAGGGTCCAACTTTTTGGCGGAATTGTATAACTTTTAACCCTTTTAGATAATTAACAATACTAAATTACTAACATAATGACATTTTTAGGATGTATGCCTTATGCCCAACACCACTATCCTTTTGAAAAAGCAAATGAATTTGAAAGCAATTTCCCAGCTGATTTTATTGCCGAAGGTATTGATCAAACACGAGGGTGGTTCTACACTTTGACAGTCATATCAACAGCACTATTTGGCACAGCACCCTACAAAAATTTAATCGTAAATGGCTTAGTACTTGCTGAAGATGGACAAAAAATGTCCAAGAGCAAGAAAAACTATCCCGATCCCATGAAAATTATCAATCAGTATGGAGCTGATGCATTGAGATTATATTTAATTAGTAGTCCCGTGGTAAGAGCGGAGAGTCTCCGATTTAAAGAAGAAGGAGTCAGAGACATGATCAAAGATGTCTTTCTTCCATGGTGCAATGCTTTTAGATTTCTGCTGCAAAATATTGAAGTCTACACGGAAGAAAATAAAAAAACTTTTATGTATTATTCAGAAAATATACAAAGTACTAACATAATGGATCAATGGATACTGTCTTTAACCCAATCACTAATAGAACATGTCAGAGCTGAAATGAAAACCTACCATTTATACACCATCATACCTAAACTTATCAACTTTGTTGACTCATTGACTAATTGGTATATAAGAGTGAACAGAACCAGGTTTAAAGGGGAGACTGGAGAATATGACTGTAAAACAGCTCTTATAACTCTGTACAGTGTAATTTTTACATTTACAAGAGTCATGGCACCATTTACACCATTTATGTCTGAATATATTTATCAACACATGAAGAATTTTACACCTTCCTCAGAAGAAAGTGTTCATTTCTTAATGTACCCCATGTCAGATACTGCTTTAATAAATTTGAACATTGAAAGAGCTGTTGATAGGATGCAAAAGGTTATTGAGCTTGGGAGAGTTGTGAGAGATAGGAGGACTCTACCTATTAAATATCCTTTACTAGAAGTAATAATAGTTCACCAGGACATTCAATATACTCAAGACATCATCTCTCTAGAAGAGTACATTATTAAAGAGCTTAATATTCATAAACTCAGTGTAATAAATGACAAAATAAGTAAGTTTGGAGTTACCTTAAAAGTAGAGCCTGATCATAGGGTTCTAGGTCCTAAATTAAAGCAGGAATATAAAGCTGTTACTCAAATAATGAGAACACTTGAGGAGAGTAAAATAAATGAACTGCTTTTGAAGGGTTATATCGAAATATGTGGTCACAATATTGAAGTCGGCAATGTTAAAATAATATATGAAGTTAAAGGTTTGGATTCTCAAAAATATGAAATTAACAGTAACAATGATCTCTTGATTTTAGTGGACACAGACAACAACTTCTTCCATGCAAGATGAGGGACTTGCAAGAGAGATAATTAACCACATCCAGAAACTGCGAAAAAGAGCTCACTTGGTCCCAACAGATAAAATTTCGGTCTATTATAGTACTGAAGGTGCCTTAAGCAATGTGGCTAAAGAATATAAAGATCTTATCGAAGCCACTATTAAAGCACCATTCAAAATTCTTGAGCAGAGGACATCATTCCATCAACCTTTAATTGAGACAACCAAAATCTAAAAGGTTGCAATTTATACATTGCTTTAACCAAAATGTAACATTATAAATTGAAATTAAAATGGTTTGTAGTGGAGTTTTATTTTATATTTACATATCCCTTTATTTATAGGTTAGTTTGCAAATGTATGAAGATACTTACTCGTAGTGGGTGTTGAGGGTTTCCACTTAAATCCACCAAAATTAGTACTCATGTTTGATATATAATTACTATTAATTATTAAAATAAGTTTTATAAATATCCGAACTCTATGACGGTTTTGTTTGATTTTTGGCAGGTTATGACCTTCGAGCATAAACTATTAGAGGCAGCGTTGTTGGCTCAGCCGAGCGGCAAGGGTGCCTTTAGTAGGTATATGCCGAAGCATTTATGTACGTTACGACCAAAAAAAAAAAAAAAAAAAAAAAAAAAAAAAAAAAAAAAAAAAAAAAAAAAAAAAAAAAAAAAAAAAAAAAAAAAAAAAAAATTGTTGGCTCAGCCAGCAAGGCGCCTTTAGTAGGTATATGCCGAAGCATTTATGTACGTTACGACAAAATCACCGCGTGACGTCGTAACTTTAACCTGATTTGAGTAGCAAAAGCCAATAAATTGTACAGAAGATAATTATTACACTTTTCGGTATAGAAATCTATTCTGTGACTTTCTAAATTTATTAAGAGATGATATCCTAAAATAAATCGGATCCTTTTTTGTTATTCCAACATCACGGAAATCGGCCAGAAAGGGCTCAAACTGCACAAAAATGTTGTTATATTATTGAAAATAGTTCAAAAACGTGAAGAAAACAGTTTTTATAATTATACAACTCAGATAATTTTGTTAATAACTTCTGCGTCGGGATAATTTAGATAAATTCAAAAGCTCTAAGTTCTGGTCGGTCATGGTTAGTTCTTGCTGTTATTTCTAGTTAGTTAAAGCGGCTTTGTATTTTATTCAATTATATTTCAGACGTGATAAATCATTAAAAGTAGGAACAGTCAATTTTTCCATTTAGGCTTGCAGTTCCGCTCTCGATGAAGAATAAAATCGAGCGCCGGCGACTACATGCAATTTCAAGAAAACGTCGACTGATCAGTTCACTGACCGGAGAGTTTTGATGTAGCGCACTTGTCAATATATATTATTATACTTATGTATATTGTGTTTCTACAATATTCTGAAGTGTGTATATAGAACATACTACTATATTTTTTTGTCAATTTGACATGTTTTTATACGATTTCTGTGGGGTGGGTATAACGAAAAAGGTCCAAAATGTCTACAAATGTCTAGAAACAGCTGTAATAGGTTTTTTTCATAAATATTTTACACTTTTTTACACACTAGTAACAAATTTTTGCAAGATTGGCATAACAAAGAGCAGCACCATTTCATGAATTGACGGAAAAGTACCGTCATTTTCTCAAGCAGGTTCAGCAGCCATTTTTCTAGGATATGATCTGTCTCCTTTATTTGAATTGTAATCGTTGTGCGTTTATTTCGTGTTTTGTGCTAAAAAATATTGGTTGGTTGGTTAATATGTTTTTTAAGCTCTGGACCCTACGGGCTTCTTTTCTGCCAGCTAATTAGGATTGGCCACGTGTTTGTCTGGCTCGGAACCATCACGTGGCCACTAAGAATATGTTCCCTTTCCAGACACACGCTCTAAGGAGGCCACAACGTGAGCTTACCCAGGAATTTTTCACAAAATTATATTACACTTTTTAAATTAATTTCTTATCTATGCAAGGCACAAATAATGGTGGTCCGATCAAGAACTGCTACTGGTATTACGTATAACTAATAATTTCTGTCAGTACTGCGGCTTCCTGCTGCGCGCGCATCCACCTTCCGCCATTTGAAAGGTACCTCGTGCCCCACAAAAAACAGAAAGGAACAGGTTATAGGAATCTCCCATACGCGCTTAGCTTCAGAAGAAGGACTCCACTATTCGGCTAGAGTCTCCCCTTGATCCCCGAGGGTAAAAATCACAAGATACAGCGCGGCCAGCCGCCCTTTCCGTAAAAAGCTATGTAGGTTTTTATCGCGCAACTTCACTATTCTGAGGTCCAACAGAAACTATGTGCTTTAAAATACCAAGGGCGCCGCCGGGAAGAGATCGTGCTGCCTGTTAGTTATGCTGTGCCACAACCACAAGTAAATAACAAATTTTTGCGAGGTAACGGTATCACAGCATAACTAACAAAGAGCAGCACGATTTCGTGAATGGAAATAGTTTAATATATTGATATGCGTAACTTCTCAGGCATTGTATACTTGCAATCAATAGTTTTCACATAATTTGCACGCCGCCGCACAGTGGGTCGAAGGGACACTGATTTACCCAAATTACTCCACAGCTCCTATAGCTCAACCGTTCAACTAATTTTTTTAAGATTATTGTCTTGAATTTGCCTATCGATCCATCTTTTTGGATTTTTGATTTGGGGTTTAATTTTCCGGAAGTTTGTCTTCATTTTTATGAAAAAAAAAAAAAAAAATCGGCGCTAAAATGGGTAATTGTCTAGAAAGTGGCCTCCACTCCGATTTTGACCAAATGTGGTATATGGGTTTCTTTTGGGGCGCTGATCACGAATCTGAAAACATTCCGTTTTCGAAATATTTATCATCGTTGAAAAACAACATTTACACCTTTATTTACACTATTTCACCTTCTTTTTGCTCACAATTCTTGATTTTTTACACTAAATTGACACACAATATTTTATAAACACCTTTTAAAAACCTGTTTTTATATTTTTTTATACCTCTTTACCATTTAATTGCAACCTTTACTTTTAAACGCCGCAACCATGTATACACTAGGAAATTATTCAGCAAACACAGCCGCCCTGTTTGAAAGTGAACCTTTTCAGTTTAATGAAAAAAAGGTGTCAAATAAATATAAAAAATGGTTTTTTAAAAGGTGTTTATAAAATGTTATGTGCCAATATGGTGTAAAAATCATAAATTGTGTGCAAAAAGAAGGGGAAATATAGTGAAAATGAGGTTAGTTTAATTTTCAACTTTGATAATGAATATCTCGAAAAAAACGTTGCCGAAAAAAATGTTTTTAGATTCGTGATCAGCGCCCCAAAAAACCCCGTATACCAAATTTGGTAAACATCGGAGTGGAGGCAACTCTCCAAACAATTACCAAAAATGATCATGGGGGCATTTTTCCAGAGGTCCGAAAATGTGTCCTTGCCTTAAATTATTCTTAACCATTTTGATTAGAACCTTTACAAATTTTCGTTCCTACACCTTTTATGGGAGTAAAAGACCCTTTTGCTTAAAAATTTTGAAAAAAACATTGAAGGTTTAAGTTTGTTCTCTTTGGTGGGATAAAAATAGAGAATAATAAGAATCGTTGGTTTCCTCACTATTACAAGAGTGGGCCAGTCTTGTGGGGGAAGTTTAATTTGGGGAAGATTTTAAGAAAAAAAAAAATGTATGCCAAATCCCAATCTATGATTGCGCCGAAAATTCGTTTTTCATTAAAATTAAAGTTTAAAGACAAATTTCCGAAAAATAAAAACCCAAATCAAAAATAAATATATTAATATATTAAAATATTTCCATAATACCTTGTTTGCCTCTGAACTTGGCATTTTCGTAATCTTTTAATTAGTATATGTAGCATATTTTTAATTTTAATTTAATTATTTAATAATATTTAAAACATATTAATACATCTAATAGTAGAAGAGCTAGTAAATCATTCGACTAATTCAATTCTCACAAAGCTAGAAACTTTTTAAATAATATTTTACTATCGCTCAATTATGAAAGTACCGTCCTGGCAGGCATCCCCCGGTTACTTCACCTTCCCTTAAAATTTTAAAAAGTTAAAAAAAAAATTTCTTTGAACTGCTTTCACAAAGCTAAAATTTTGATATGATGTAATTTACATATGTGCGAGTAAAAAAAAATGACAACCTATTTTGACGGTTACAAGTATGTGCCAGACGATAGTAAAGTTGCCGTCGGCATGGCAATTAATAACCTGCTCCCATGAGGCTAAAATTTTAAGGGCATATTCTTTCAATAGTTGGAAAAGTATATTTAAACTGCCAGACTATTTTGATGGTTGCAAGGGTCTTCAAAACCGTATAAAATTGTCAGGGGGGCCGAAAAGAGTGCGGGCGCCTATCTCGTATCAAGGAGTTTAAAGGTGTATGGTAGCCAATACTGTGGAACAAAATTGTCCAGGCTACGGGCAGCGGGAATTTAGGGATTGGCCCCGGGGAAATTTGCACAATGGGAAAAATAGGTCAACAGGTTTTTTTTTTGCACAAAATTGTTGGTTATTAAACGATACTACCATAGAATATTTAAAATTATTGTGTAATTTGGATTTTATATCATCTGATATAATATGGAAAGAATAGATGGCGCCACTTTACAGCCTTCTATTTAAATGGTGATATTTTGAGAGTTTTGTATTTTTAAAAAATTTTGTAAATAAATAAAAACACGATTTTTTAAAAATAAATTTTAAACATTTATGATAGTTTCATGTACTTATCACCAATTTTGTGATAAAAGAAGGGCAAGATAGTGTAAATAAGTTTAATCTAATCCTAGAATTGTGGTTGTACATTAAAAGTGAAAAATTTTTATAACTGCTTTTAAGGCATATACTTTTCACTAATAACAAACATTCATGAGACAGAATAACTGGTTAAAAATGTTTAGTAACCTTTGGTACCTAGGTATCCATTGTAACAGTAACCGTTAAATATTATGTGTCTACAGTATGTCGGCTTAAAAGTTGATAATGTAAGTTTAAGAAACCAAAAATCTAATTTTCTTTTAAACAAAAACAGAAAAAGCAAAAAGGAACTTTAACATAAAATTGTACTTTCTTTTATTCAATTAGAGGGACCTGTATATATTAAAATTTGCCTGGTCTGCCCAGTAATTAATAATTTGATCCTTTAAAAAATGTACTAAATTATTAAATGAAATAAAAGTACCTAAATGTAAACCTTATTTCTTTTTAATAATCACAGAAATACACAAACATTTGGAAATCATCTAAAAGATAGTTGAGATTGCCTTCTTTTCTCACTGCTATTTCTATGAAATTTTTGTTTTCTATAATTCATAATGAATATATTATTATTTATTCGGTTACCTAACGTTACGTCTCATAAGAAGCACCTAATTTAAATATTAGAAATACTTACCTAAAGTAAAAAATGCCGGGTATGTTACCCTTAGATTTGCAAGATAAAACCATACAACCTCTAGTCATTTTTTTACGATATTATAAGTAACAAACAATAAACACAAAATTATTGTCACAATTTAATAAACACCAATCACTAAAATAAGAAGGTTTTTATCAATCCAAAAAAACTTCTGCAACCACAAAATATAATCACACAAAGAAAAACAATCGAAACTAATACGGCTCTCATAAAAGTATCATGTGCTGCCTACCTACACACTGATTTATCAGTGTGTAAGTAGGCAACACATTAAATTATTTCGTGGAATTTCGTTATCGCGCAAAATCGGCGGGGCCAACTCTGACAGTTATTTTCATACTGGGCTGGACATTTTTTAAAATGGGCCATAGCATTGGGCTTCCATACACCTTTAAACTTCCTTGACTCGTATGAGCTTCATTATCAGAAAGAGAGGATATATTTATTGTGTATTGTGAAGATATGATAAAAGATTACTTAAAATAATTTTTTTATTTCTATTCTAGAAAACGATGAGATGATAGATGATTATCATTTCGATTCAGAAGATGAGGACTAATAAGTTACGACAATAATGTATGCAGACTGTAAGATTAACATGTTTCAATGGTATATATTTGTTAACATAAATAAAAACTTAAACTTCATATGTAATTTTGTTTGTCTTTCTTTAAGGTAATCTTTTATCACATCTTTACAATACACAATAAATATATTCTCTCTTTCTGACAATGAAGCTCATACAAGTCTGTTCCGCCCGCACTCTCGTCGAGCGCTCTAACTATTATAAGTATACGGTCTGAAAGACCCTTGCAACCATCAGAATAGTCTGGCAGTTTAAATATACTTTTCCAACTATTGAAAGAATATGCCCTTAAAATTTTAGCCTTGTGGGAGCAGGTTATAAATTGCCATCCCGACGACAACTTTATAGTCCACAGTACCCCCCCCTGGCAAGTTGATTACCACATACTTTATAATTCGTGAGGAACTTCGTTTCGACGAGTCTACCACACTTTTCCTCTGCGACTTTTCTCGATTCCTCCGCTTTTCCGCTCGAAAAAGCCCTATATTATGGCGATTTCCCAAGGTTCTAAAAGTCCAACCACAACTTTTTTTTTTAACTAAAGTTACTGCAAATTTGTTGAAAATGTGACTTTAAACTTGTCCGACAAAAATTTGTCCGACTTTTTCATGTCTACCGCTTGAAACATGCCCAAATGACAAGGTATTGAAAACCGATCACCACATAGGTAATTTTTGGTAAAATTAATTGTAAATAATTTATAAAATACCATTTTATGTTTGTCCGACAAATTTCAAGCCGCATTTTTTCAGTCCGACAGCTGGAAATTGGAATTTTGACAGGGTATAAAAAATCGTTGACCACAAACCTAATTTTCACTTTTTTTTTTTAAATTTATTGTAGAAAATAGTGATCCCTGTCCGACAATTTAGTGTCCGCCTTTACCTTCAAAATAATAAAAACTACATAAACATAATTTTGTAGTGTTCTGTAACCCCCGTATTAAAACACGGACCCTAGATTAACACCTTTTCATTGGAAATCAGGTTCACAAAAGTTTCTATGGTAACAACAATGCAACGTACACTGTAACTGTCTCGGGTTAAGTACATGGTAGGTAAAAATATAAAATTGTACAGGAGTAAAGTACCCTTATTTAAAAAATTCAGCAAAAGGTTATAAAGAAAGTTCAGAATTAAAAGTTATGCCTCAATACCAAAACATGGCCTCCTAAGAATTTTTTTTTTTTGAAAACCTTAAAATTTTTCAAATTTTTTTATTTACCTTAAACACTCTCATAATTTATTTTAAATCAAATTAATTTCCATAATTTGTCAAATTCAACATATTTGTAACATTAACAAGATTTTTAATTTTTTAAGGAATCAAAACTTCATGTGTGTTATATTAAACACAACTAAAATTTTAAAAATTTTTTTAAAAAGGAAACATTAGTAATAATAAAATGCATATTAAAAAAACGCTCTTTTAAACTGCAAAAATTTTATTTTACATATTTATTAAAAAACTGTACAAATTAAAAGACATCATTAAAACCTACTAAATGGATACTAAAAAAAAAAAAAATGAGGATTAAAATAAACATTATGAGGCTTAGTAAACAATTTTTCTTTCTTGATAATATCTTAATTAAGTTTCTTTGATTTAAATGCATCCTCAAGACAGTTATTCTTAGCAGAAGGCCGAATTAGTTTTAATTTAGAGATAACTATAAATCAGTACGTAAAGCAGCGGATATTATATATATGTACAAAAAGTTTTACGAATTTTTTTATCTTTTTTGTCGGACCAACGATTTGCGGATATATTTTTTGTCGGACAATATATTTTTTTCTTTAAAAATACTTTTCTTTCGTGTGTTATTTTTGTCCGACATGTGGTAAACGATTTTTATACCCAGCCAAAATTCCAATTTCTAGCTGTCGGACTGAAAAAATGCGGCAAAATTTGTCGGACAACAAAGGATATTATTTTATAAATCATTTACAATTAATTTTACCAAAATTACCTATGTGGTGATCAGTTTTAATACCCTGTCATTTGGGCATGTTTCGAGCGGTAGACATGAAAAGTCGGACAAATTTTTGTCGGATAAGTTTAAATTCACATTTTTAACAAAATTTCGAGTAACTTAAGCTAAAAAAAAGTTGTGGTCGTGACTTTTCGGTCGAGAACCTTGGGAAATCGCCATAATATAGGACTTTTTCGAGCGGAAAAGCGGAGGAATCGAGAAAAGTCGCAGAGGAAAAGTGTGGTAGACTCGTCGAAACGAAGTTACTCACGAATTTTTAAAGTATGTGGTAATCAACTTGCCAGGGGGGGCCTGTACTGTGGACTATTACTATCGTCTGGCACATACTTCTAACCATCAAAAAAGGTTGAATTTTTTTTTCTACTCACACATATGAAAATTACATCATCTCAAAATTTTAACTTTGTGAAAGCAGGTTAAAAAAAAATGTTTTTGACATTTTCAAAATTTTAAGAGATGATGTAGTAACCGAAGGATACCTGCCAAAACGGTATTTTCATAATTGACCGATAATAAAATAATATTTAAAAATTTTCTAGCTTTGTGGGAAATGGGTTAGTCGGATGGTTCCAAGGAAGTTTAAAGGTGTATGGAAGCCCAATGCTATGGCCCATTCGATCAAAAAATGTCCAGCCCAGTATGAAAATAACTGTCAGAGTTGGCCCCGCCGATTCTGCGCAATAAAAAAATTCCACGAAATAATTTAATGTGTTGCCTACTTACACACTGATAAATCAGTGTAAGTTAGCCAACACATTATAATTTTATGGAGCCGGAGTACCGTTTTTGGATTGATCAAAACCTTCTTTTTTAGTGATTAGTGTTTATTAAATTGTGACTATAATTTTGTGTTAATTGTTTGTTACTTATAATATCGTAACAAAATGACTAGAGGTTGTATGGTTTTGTCTTGCAAATCCAAGGGTAACATACCCGTCTTTTTAACTTTAGGTAAGTATTTTTTATATTTAAATTAGGTGCTTCTTATAAGACGTAACGTTAGGTAACCGAATAAATAATAATACATCAATTATGAATAATAGAAAATGAAAATTTCATAGGAAATATTAGTGAGAAAAGTAAGGCAATCTTAACTATCTTTTAGATGATTTCCACAATGTTTGTGTATTTCTCTGAATTATTAAAAAGAAATAAGGTTTACATTTAGGTACTTTTATTTCATTTAATAATTTAGTACACTCTTTTAAAGAATCAAAATTATTGATTACTGGGCAGATCTGGCAAATTTTGATATATACAGGTCCCTCTAATTGAATGAAAGGAAGTACAATTTTGGTACGGTTTTTGGGGCGCTGATTACAAATCTAAAAAAAAAAAAATCGGCAATGTTTCGTTTTCGCACAAAATTCTTGATTTTTACACTAAATTGGCACACAATATTTCACAAACACCTTTTAAAAACTTTTTTTTTATGTTTATTTTACACCTTTTTTACACTTTTATTTTTTAAGAAATATGGCTTGCTGCCTTTGAACTTAAAAGTTCGCAATTTAATGGAAAAAAGATGTAAAATAAATAAAAATACAAGGTTTTAAAAGGTGTTTATAAAATATCGTGTGCCACTTTAGTGTAAAAATCAAGAATTTGTAAAAAGAAGGGAGAATATAGTGTAAAAGAGGTTAGTTTAATTTTCAACTTTGATGATGAGATCTCGGAAACGAAACGTTGCCGAAAAGATATTTTTTCAGATTTGTAATCAGCGCCCCAAAAAACCCCTGTATACCAAATTTGATCAAAATCGGAGAGGAGACAACTTTCGAGACAATCCCATTTGTTTAAAAATAAATTAGATTTTTGGTTTCTTAATCTTGCATTATCAACTTTTTAAGCTCGACATACTGTACACACATAATATTTAACGGATACTGTTACAATGGATACTCAGGTACCAAAGGTTACTAAACATTTTTAAGCACTGTTATTCTGTCTCATGAATGTTTGTTATTAGTGAAAAGTATATGCCTTAACGTACAACCAGAATCTTAGGATTAGATTAAACTCATTTACACTATCTTGTCCTTTTTATCAAAAATTGGTGATAAGTACATAATACTATCATACAATATTTGAAATTTATTTTAAAAAACCGTGTTTTATTTATTTACAAAGATTTTTGGTAAAAATACAAAACTTCCAAAAATATCGACCATTTAAATAGAAGGCAGTAAAGTGGCGCCATCTATTCTTTCCATATTAAATCAGATATATTACACAATAATTTTAAATATTCTATAGTAGTATTCTTTAATAACCAACAATTTTGTGCAAAAAATAAAAAAAAACAGTGAATGTTGGAATTTGACATTTGATGATGTCAATTTTATAGATAGTAACAAAGAATTATGGAAATCCGGCCCTGACCTACTATTCATTGCGCAAATTCCGCGGGGCCAACCCCCCTATTCCCGCTGCCCTGCACGCCTGGACAATTTTGTTCTACAGTATTGGGCTTCCATACACCTTTAAACTTCCTTGGATGGTTCACTGGCTCTTAGACTATAAAGCAAAGCAATTGTTCCCTAGCTCTTCCTACGTATCATTTCATAAATGTTCAAAGAAACATAATACCTAAAATATATTATTTTTGATAAAGTAACTTTTTGATGTGGTAGAGTATAAAAACTGTTTCCAAAACTTTGTGAAAGTTTTCCGCAGCAACCTCGAATTCCGACTAGAGTTTCCTGCTAGCGAGTGCCCTCAAACCAGCGGCGCTTGACCAACTCGATGTTCAGTTGTAAACAGGAAAATAGGGAATAGATAAATTTGTTAAACTTGCAAAGTTATATGAAGGGAGGAGAAGATAAATGGCGCCCACTTTAAGGTTTAGCGACTTAAAAAAATTATATACAAATATTACTTTGGATAGTTGATGGGATACTAAATGTTAAATATGATTAAGAATTTTTTTAAATTAATTTTTTTATTTTATAACAGCCACATAGGACAAAAAATGTTAAAATTATACAACAAAAATTAATATTCATTTATTATGGAGAAATTAAACGATCTACAATTGAACAATATATTAATGACTAGTTTTCTAGAGTTAAATAACTAAATTTTTATTTGATGTCTTGTATCTCGTGCTTTTGTTTCGCGTAGTGTTCTCTGTAGTGGCAAAAATTAATTTATTTTCTAATAAGACATTAAAATATGTATTCTTGGTGATGTTTTTTAGTTGTGATTATTAAAATGTCTAGAAATATTTGTCAATAGTTTAATTTCTTCTTACTTACATCCACTGAACTGGCCTTAAACAATGTGTTCATTCTTTTTATAACTTTTTTTTGTCAAATTTAAATAATTATCATTATTACAATGAATTTGGCCTATTTTTTACATCAATAATTTCTAATTACTGTGTAATTAAAGTAGCGTGTGAACGTATTTTTTTTTCGATGGACGCCCGCTTAAGAAAGTAAGCGAATAAACCTATTACCAAAAATTTAGCATTATTTTGTTCGTCTATAGTGAAAACTATAATTGTCTTTGCTACGGTAAAGGAATTATTAAAAAAGTTGCCTGATTTTAAAATTCGTGGCAATAATTCGTGACAGATGTTCACTGAAGTCTTGGTAAATTTCTTTTAAAGAGCGGTACACTAAGGAAAGTCAGGCATATTTAAATCTGGAGAACGTGATGGCCATTTCACCAGTGTACTGATTTTAATTTAGCTTGTCCGGAATCGCCACAGGATCAGTAAGGTATTTACCAATGACACCTGCCCAAATCAGGATAATGTGTAACTTGCAGAGCTGTCGCAATTACTTTTAAAATAGTTATTTTCCTAACAAGTGCGCAAAGTGATACTTTTCCGCACGCGACTGCCGGGCAAGCAGTCAGTGCGGAAAAGTCACTTTGCGCAAGCGTTAGGAACAAATTTTCCTACGATCGTCAGATAATACCAATATTAAAGCAATGATTATTTTTTAAATTATGTTTAATCTGAAAGAACTACTACAACATATTTATAAATGGAAATTATTTGTTAATAACATTTACAACAAAAGAACAGTTATTAGCATATTGTAAATTAATTGCAGAACCTGTAATTTCATTTAGCGGGTGGCTTATGGAAGCGCTTATTGAACGGCTTGATGAAGGTTGACTTAGCTCAGGAGGGGAGCTGTTCATGGTCAATATTTTATTCGACATATCCTTTTTCTGATTTGTGGATTCATCAATGTAGCTCTCAGCTACAGCCGTTGATTTCCAGCCCCCAAGTCGCTTGACATTGGTAATTCCTTCTCCAGAATCCGCTAACATAGTCGCAGAGGATCGACAAAAACTATGTCCAGTGTACTCTTCTGGATTTTTCAATTTTAGGTACGCAGCAATTTCTGAAGGCATTTTACCTATTGAATTTATTCCCACACATTGCGTACTGCATGCTCCTTGTTTATACTGGACAAAAAAACGTCTGTGTGGGGTATGTGGTTTTTGCAAATTTGCATATTTACGGTACAATTGCAGATAAAGTCCGTTATTTGTTTCATCGGACACTACAAAGATTCTGGAAGTGTTATTTTTACTGTCAGGAATTTTCACCACTATCAAATTTTCATTATCCTGTATGTCATCAATCATTATTTTTGTAAGTTCATCTCTCCTTCAAGCACCGGCTAATCCAAAAATTGTAGCAACTTTTATTAGAAGGTAAATATTATCAGGTGCTTCTTTAATGAATCTTGAAACTTCTTCTTTGCTGAAAGTTTTTGATTTTTTTGGCCGGTATCCCACGTTTTGGTGTTTAAGTAGTGATGTTAGCTTGAAATATGAACTTAAATCAAGGTTCCTTTTCACTTTGAGGACACATTTTAACATAGAGTACTTACTCCATAAAGTATTAGGTTTATATGTTTTTTGCAAATCCGCAAAATAGGCCAAGAACACTTCTTCTTTAATACTTTTTGTCCCCTTGCTGGAGCACCAGTTTTCGAAATAACTATATTGATTCTCATACTTTTCACGAGATTTTGCTGGTAATAAATTCAAACTTACGGTATTTTCTGCATCCAGGATAGAATCTGGTAGCTCCTCATCGGAACTACTCATTTTGAAAAATTATTTTTGTCGGATTTTTATTTAATTAAAAAAAGATACTATGACGCCTTTTCATTAAAAATGCTTGTTTGTATTGAAATTCATTTGTGCAATTCCTTGTTCATATGGAAACGAAGAAAAAATCTGACATGTGTTAAAATCACCAAGATTACATATTGTTGCTTGACTTGTCATAATCATTTATTATTATTATACAGGGTAATTAAAAAAATGTTTTTTTGTGTTTTAGTTGAAATATTGAAAATTACGAAGTAACAAACAAAAAAGAGAATAAACTATAACTTGCAATGGCTTCGTATATTGCATGAAATAGCCTACAATTACTAAAATACATATAAATCTTGCTTACCTGTAAGATTTTAGAGTAGTTTTACTTTTCCGCACGGCGTGCAGAAAAGTTCGCAACTTTGCGCACTCAAATGCGTGCGGAAAAGTGGACTTTTCCGCACGCTCGTAGGAAAAGTAATTTAACTACAATTACCAATTACTCTTTTAAGTAGTAGTAAATTAGGATTACCAATAACTAGCATATTTGTTTAAAGTAATTTAATTATCAATTAAAACTAAAAGTTATTGATTATTTTAGCAATTACTTTATTTAAATTACTACATACATATTATATTAAACACAATGCACTAAACAAATAAAATATTTATACTAATATGCATCATATGCGCACGTCACACTATTGAAACTGCTTTCTCGGCAAGTTTAACATTAAATGACTTTAAAATAAAAAAAATTATCCTATCCCAAACATGACCAGATTTTTTCCACAAAAAAAAGTATAAAAACGGTGGCGAAAATTTCGGCAGTTTTTCCATAAAGAAAGATAATTGTTTTTATCGTAGTAATTCAATTATTTATTGGGTAATTAAATTATTTTCTAAGTAATTCAATTACTTTATAGGTATTCGAATTACTTTTTAAGTAATTAAATTACTTGGGATTCGTGAAATTCAATTACCAATGAGGATTACATTATTCTATTAATTGATAATCCAAATACAATTACCTTCTTCGGAAAGTTATTGAATTAAAGTAATCCCATTACTGAGAAGTAATTAAATACAATTTTTCAATTGTTTTAATTCAATTACCGGCCGCTCTGGATTTCAACATATATACCAAAAGCACATCCTCCCAATCTTTTTTAGTATATAATATCTGGAATTACAAAAACCAAAAATAAATAATTTTCAGAAGGCAGCTTTCCATCAAGAAAACAGATCTCTTAATTAGGTTCTTATTTAAATTAGTTTAGGAGTTTTTACGCGCTGTCAGAATCACTTAGAAGTTTAAATTTTTTTTCGTCTAACCGCATGGAAACACCTTTTGGCTAAATACGGTTAGAGCCGTGCTGCTTTATGTTCTATTTAGTTACAGTTAACCGATGCCTACCTTTTGCTTTAGATTTAAATGGAATACTTTTTTTGTTAATTAAAGAAAACGTTTTTAATACAAAAAAAAACAAACAGGGTGGTGCTTTATGCTTTTCATTTAAAAATTAAATGCAATATAAATTCTAAATAATTAAATTTACGCTTGTCTACAGGGCAATACACAACTTATCCCTAAAAAATTAAACAATATACCCAATATGGTACTAACTGCACAATAAAACTTGGAAAAACTTTAAAATCTTAAAAAAATTTAATACAACAAAAGACAATGCAAATGTAAATAATTAAATCTAGGCTTATCTACGGGTTAATACATAGCTTATTCCCAAAAAATTGAACAATATAGCCAATATGGTACTAAATGCACGAAAATTCTAAAAAAAACTTCAAAATCTTAATAAAAATATAGTTTTTGCCTGACTATGAAAACTGTGTAACTTTTATTGAACGAGGCGTGCGTTTATTTTACAATCCAGTTTAAGTTTAAATTCAAAATAAATATTATTGTATTACAATAAAATTGTTACACACACCAAATAACAGTCCATATCGAATTAAAGTTTGTATTTCTCCCAAATGCAACCCTGAAAATATTGAGAGCAAACCCAGCTACACTGGCCTAACCACAACTTACCAAAAACACATTAAAATAAGTTCTTATACGAATAAGGTTTGGCATTTAAACTCTTTTCGTTCTTTTAAAACAATTTTTTGGTATTTATAATAGATAAAACATAAGAGCTTACTTTAAATATACACTTATAATCTGTACTCAAGCAAATAATAACCTTAAAAAATGTATTCTCAAGTTTAAGTTATTGCTCGTAACGTAATTGTGGCTTGTAACTATTAGTATGGTTGGACTTGTTTTCTCTTTTGAATTTGTTTTGGATAAAAATCAACATTAACGAAAAGGTAAGTACATTTTGTGAAATAAAAACCTGCTTGACACCCTCACGATACGTTAGTGTAGCAAACCTCAAATTCGGCAATTTAAATGCCAGTCAATTATTAAAAGCATATCGAAGTGTGGTTCGGCAATTGGTAAACTTATAACATTTAAGTTTATGAGGTCTCGCGGTTTAGCAGCTCTTACAGTCACCCAACTCAGGTGATAAACTTCTATAAAAAATATTTATGTTTGGTAATTAAGCCTCTTTATAAAATAGTTTTAAATTTATTTTCTCTAAGATCGAAATATTTTTGGTAAATGTAACTTTATTTTTTAGGATAAGTTTAAATTTATCTTGTATGTTTCTGAATAAATAACTTGCTATAAGTGTCTTAAAAACAAAATCCAAGACATTATATAACACTAATGTCTTGAAAAATATTCTAATAAATGTATCATTTATTAGGATATTATAGGATTTATGAACAGTAGGAAAGAACTTTGTTATCAGAACATATTAGATTACAATAGCACTGTATGTGTATCATTCACAGGCTTATTATGAATAGTAGCAAACAATTTTGTTATCAGAACATATAATAATATAATAATACTTTATGTATGTCATATACCGACTAATTGTGAACAGTAGCAAAGAACTTTGTTATCAGAACATATTAAGTTATAACAACATAATTAGGTGTATCACACCTAATTATGTTGTTAAACCACCTAAACTTTTTAAATTAATATGATCCATTTATTCTGTTAATTAAAAATAAAACAAAAACATTTAAAAAGACTACAAAACACTTAGAAGTTTTATTTATTCTGCATTGTAAAAAGCTATGATCTATAATCTACCTATAAATATTTTAAAATGTATTCTTTTAAAATAGCATAAAAAGATCCAGCTTAAGGATAATCTCTTACCAGCTAGTTGGGTAAATGTTATGTGGGCATCATTTGTAAAAATATAAAGTTTAAATCTGTTTAATTTTAATATTGTGGACTTTTACCAAATCTGTTTTTTCTTTAACACGGTATGCTAGTACTTAGGCATCCATTCTTTGTAGACTGGGACACGTTAAAAACCAATATGAAAGAAACAATTAAAAATCTCGGTTTTATGTAATGTTTATCCACTGTACATTTCAGATCTAGCTCCAAGAAATCATCAACTTTCTGGATTATTAAAAATGATTTGATCTGCCCATATTTTCTGGATGACGCGATAAAAGCGTAAAAAATGCGGTCCGTACATCAAGTCACACTGGCAAATAAAGTTTTGGTTAGTTGTGGTAATAAGAGCATTGGTAAACAGCTGAAAAATGTGTAGTCATACATGTATTTATTAAAAAATAATTTTAATTTTATCCGCTTTATTTAATAGGTTGAACAATTGTACAAATATAAGAATAATCTCTTGCTACAAAACCGTACATAATACAATAATAAACTTTTTTTAATCAATAATAAAAAAAATATAATTCTTTATCGGTTTTTAAAGATTTTATAGCACAAATTGCCTCTTCTTGCGTCAATAAGATTTTAGTTCTCTTCGCTTCTTTCTGATATCGTTTCATGTAATGTGCTATTAAGTTGACCGCTGGCGAAATGTTTTCTTTTTATCCAATGCAGATAGAGACTCTTAAAAAATAGGTTTATTAAATGAATTTTTTTGGGGTAAAAATTTTTTTTAAAGTATGTAAATTAGCGTTAAAAATATATTTTTCTTTTA
Organism: Listronotus oregonensis; assembly: GCA_019359885.1. Classification (NCBI taxonomy): domain Eukaryota; kingdom Metazoa; phylum Arthropoda; class Insecta; order Coleoptera; family Curculionidae; genus Listronotus; species Listronotus oregonensis. Next base: position 26,488 of record JAHBCN010005209.1, read on the forward strand.
ATTGTCAGGTGCGGAATTGGCTGATGGCTTTATAAGCAAACAACGCAAAAAGAAAACGCTGTAAAAAACTCAAAATTCAAATTTTAGAAGTATAGAGAAGCTGTGTGACCTTGATTATTATGCACTGGCCCTCATGGAGGCATTAAACTGAACAACATTTTTGCCAGCACTGAGCCCCGGGGCATCCCAGCATTAATTTGGTAGAAGCTGGAAGAATGACCATCTACAGTAACTGATATACGTCAATTAGAAAGGAAATTGGAAAGCCAAGAGCAAAGCTCAGGTGGAAGACGTAAGAAGGAAGTTTGTTAAGAAGCCCATCATGCCAGACCTCATCGAAAGCTTTGGATATGTCAAGAGCAACGATCTGGGATTAACCAAGAAACTCAAGGGACTTGTTCCAATTGTGTGAGACAAAGGAAAGAAGATCAGCTGTAGATCTACTGTGACGGAATCCATACTGTCCATCATGTAAGACCTTATGTTTTTCCAGATACTTTAAGATTTGGGAATTAATGAATATTTCCATTACTTTGCAAACAACAGAAAGAAGAGATATAGGTCTATAGTTAGAAGGAAAGTTTTTGATTCTTTTTTGGGGACAGGTTGCACACGTACAGCTTTCCAATTCTCCGGGAAAATGCCCGTGTCGTAAGAGATTCGAAAGAGGCTGAAATTATGTTGTTAAACCATGTTAAACAAATTGAAACAATTACGTACACTTATTACATAAATATGATCCATTTGTTTTGTTAACTAAAAATAAAACAAAAACATTTAAAAAGACTACAAAAAAGTTTAAGTTTAATTTATTCTGCATTGTTAAAAGCTATGATATTTAATCTATCTATAAATATTTCAAAATGTATTCTTTTAAAATAGCAAAAAAACATCCAGCTTAAAGATAATTTCTTATTATATAAAGTTTAAATCTGTTTATGTTTAATATGCACTTTCACCAAATCTATTTTTTCTTTAACACGGTATGTTAGTACTTAGGCATCCATTTTTGTGGACTGAGACACGTTAAAACCAATATGAAAGAAATACTTAAAAATCTCGGTTTTATGTAATGTCTATCCACTGTACATTCCAGATGTAGCTCCAAGAAACCACCAACATTCTATATTATTAAAAATGATTAGAGCTGTCCATATTTTCTGGATGACTCGATAAAAGCGTAAAAATTGCGGTCCATAAATCACACGAGCAAATAACGTTTTGGTTAGTTCTGGTTGGAATTAGCATTGGTAAACAGGTGAAAATGTGTAATAATAAATGTATTTATTAAAAAATAATTTTAACTTTATTCGTTTTATTTATTAGGTTGAAGAATTGTACAGGGTTATCCAACTAGGACTAGACAGGCCGCTTTTTTGACTCTACCTGTACTTTTATAAAAAAGGTGAAATAGCCATCATATATAATTTTCCCTCCGAATCCGAAAATAATTAATGTAAAATAATTGAACATCAAATAAAACTGCTAGGGGTCATTTTGATATTTTTGAAATGGAATGCCATATTTTTTATGTGATTATCGGATTCCTCGTATATCTTTTGATTTAAAATGATATTTTTTTAATTCAAAATGATCCATTTTCTGCATGTTTAAATCGAAAAAATTTCGTCTACCGTGTCATTAACACCTGAAATATTGATACGGATACCTGTTCACTCTTTAACGGTAGTGTCATTCAGACAATTAAAAAATAAAGTTTAAGAGTGCATTTACGCTACACCTTAGGGGTCGGGCGAAAGGACGTGGAGACGGTGGGCGGAGACTAACAAACTCCCACTACCACAATTTTCGTATAACCGCATTAAAAATATTATATTTTATTTAATTTCTTCCAAATTCGGTGTATCGATGCGATGTTGTTTCCGATTGCAAGCCTACAGAAGATAACGTTTTTCGGTAACTACTTTTCACTTAAATGACATAAATTATACACCATTTTAGAGGTAAGGAAATAATCTATGCCTCTGCTGTAACGGATTTTTGAAATATGAGTCGAGTTAAAAGAAAATAGTATTTAAACATAACCGATTTTAGGGTGACTTTTACTCAAGGAAATATTAAAAACTAAATCTAAATTTTAAAAAAACTATTACAGCATAAGCCTAGATTTAAGTGTTGGCTTTCATATAGTTTTTGAAAATCATCGATAACTTATACCGTTTTTGAGAAAAACGTTATGCCCGAACCCCAAATTGGATCCAATTTTCGCGGCGCGAATGGACTCTTAAAAGTTGTTTATATTTTTCCTGAATTAGGAACAAATAACGTTAAAAAATTAAATATTCATTAGAATACCGTCTACAAATTGTAAAATTATTTTACAAAAGCGGAGAAAATGCTCGAGAAACGCAAAGAAGATTTTTCTAGAGTTTCCAGAGACGCATTTCAGTGGATACAATTCTAAGAATGAAGACTCTATTTGAAAAAACAAAAACATTGAAAGATAGCAAAGAAATATAAGAAGACAAAACATAAGAAATCGAGCAACTGTTCAATATTTTAGGATAAATCCGATGAGTTCTATTCCGCAATCAGTACGAGAAGTAAGGTATGGCCTAGAGCTCCGAAGGGTCAGTTATGGAACAGTTCAAAGAACTCTGAAAAAAATTTGTATCAAACCATATTGTATCCTTCCCGTTCAGTATCTAACTCAAGAACAAAAAGAACTTTGTTTTCAATTTGTTACTTCTATGTTGATGAGAGAGCAAGACGAGGACAACAACTTATACAATAAAACATTATGGACTGATAAAGCGTCATTCACAACATCAGGAATATACAACCGGAGAAATACAAATTACTGGGCAGCAACCCTCATAAATATAAAATAATAAAGTTTCAAGGTAGGAGCTCGCTTAATGTTTGGTGTAAGATGTTAGGAAATCAAATTATTGGACCACTATTTTATTGTGGCTCTTTAACAGGCCAAAGATACCAGTTTCTTTAAAACGATATCAAAGACCTCTTGGAAGGATTGCCATTGCAAATCTACAATAATATTATTTGGCATGCCGTTCGAGAAGTGGTAGTATATTTGAATGGGCGTTACAACGAGTGGATTGGCCGTAAAGGAACACTTCATTGGCCACCTAATAGCCCAGATATCACACCAATGGATACATTTTATGGGGCCATTTAAAAAACGTAGTTTACCAACGGCCCAATAGACATATCGATGAGCTACAGCAAAAAATTGTAAATGAAATTGACAGACTTAACCAGGATTACAATATTATAAGGGACTCTCTGGAAAGACTAAAAGGGGGGCATCGGTCCTGTTTCGAAAACAACGGAGGACATATCAAACATTTATATTATTAAGATGTCCGGTGTTATTAAGTTTAATTGATAGTTTTTTCTTATGAGGTATTTGTTTTATATGTTATATTGTTTTTATATTTGTTTTGTATCTATTCTACAAATAGAGTCTTAATTCTTAGAATTGTATCTATTGTATTACAATATGTAGACGGTCTTCTAATGAATATTTCATTTTTTTATCGTTGTTTGTTCCTAATTCGTGAAAAATATAAACAACTTTTAAATTTTATTTTTTATTTTTCTGAATGACACTACTGTTAAAGAGTGAACAGGTATCCGTATCAATATTTCAGGTGTTAATGACACGGTAGACGAAAAGTTTTTCGATTTAAAAGTGCAGAAAATGGACCATTTTGAATTAAAAAAAATATCATTTTAGATCAAAAGTATACGAGAATCGGATAATTACTTAAAAAATATCACATTCCATTTAAAAAAATATCAAAATGACCCCTAGCAGTTTTTTTTGATGTTCAATTATTTTACATTAATCAGTTTCGGATTCGGAGGGAAAAATTATATATGATGGCCATTTAACTTTTTTTTTTTTATAAAAGTACAGGTAGAGTCAAAAAAGCGGCCTGTCTAGTTTTCGTTGAATAACCCTGTACAAATATAAGAATAATCTTTAGCTATAAAACCGTATATAATACAATAATAAACTTTTTTTAGTCAATAATAAAAAAAGTTTATTTTTTTATCGGTTTGTAAAGATTTTATAGCACAAATTGCCTCTTCTTGTGTCAATAACATTTTCTCTCCCCTGCATCTAGATGTTTTCGTGCAAACAATAGGCATTTCTACGCATTTTTCTGATTGAAAAAGGGGCCTTTTAAGACTGTGGATAAATGTCATGTTCAGATGGCCTGCTTTTAGACTTATCCTGATTTACTTTAGATTCGTAGGTCTTAAGAAGCATTGTAGCAAAAAATTCCACAGTTTACTTTAAATAAATATTTCCCTTTGTTCTCCGTATTTTATATACAGGGTGTAAAAAGTATGATGCTCATAATTTTAATGGGCGATATTGGGTCTCAAAATAAGTCAAAAAGTTCATATAACATATGTGTCAAAACTTGACAGATTTTTGCCTAAACAATATCAAAGTTTAAACTTTGAAAGCAAGTATTTCTAAAAACCTGAAACTTTTATCTTAAACGCTTATCAATAGATTCATTTGCTAATCAAATAAACTAAGTTTCAAATGTTAATTTACAAATTCAAAAAAATATGAATAATATTAATAATAATTTTTCCCCCAGTTAAAAATGTAAAAAACAATTGGCAACAAAGCTAGTTAGCTAGAAGCCTGTGTAGTCAGTTGTAAATATGTGTTCAACGGCCGCGACATTTTTGGTTGTTTTTAAATCGGGAAAAATGCAGATATGTTATAAATTTAGTGTAGTGTTCAAGAGTTTTGAAAACGAGATGTGTGCAACCGAGACATCCTATTAAGCAAAATAAAAAAGTGCTGTTTTAAAACATAACAATTTGTGCTTTAATAGTGAATATTTAGCCTATTTGTGGTGAGTACAATTATTTTTTAATTACAAATATTAACCAAACAATAATGTATTGAAGTAATTTTTGTTTGTATACAAATAAACATCTCGTTACAAAAAGTGTAAATATGCAACTCTCGCAAAAAACGTTCAACTCGCTTCAATGAAACAGGCGCGGTGTTGCCAATTCTTTTAAACCTTGAAAGGCCATATTTCGAAAACAGTTAACTTTTGACCCATATGTTTTTGGCCTTTTCGACTCATCATACTTTTTACATCCTGTACAATGTTAAGGTTTTCCAGTAACAGTAAAAAATGACTTCTTAGTTCACTCAGTGGCGTGCGTGAGGGGATTACCGTAGGGTTTTTTTTATTCGGTACCCCACTGACAAAAGTTTTTTGGTCATAGCTTCAAATTTGATTTTTTGTATTAAACAATATTGGCCTCTTGAGTTGTTGTCATTTTCCTGAAATTTAGCATTTTGTAATTAACAATTTTTTTATTGCGTACACAAAAAAAGGAGAAAGACAAACAAAAATGTGAAAGACACAACTAGTCGCATGGACATTTTAAAAAGGATCTAAAAGGAGTAATAAAGAGACTATTGACTAACAAACATAAAGTTATTACTAATTATTAATAATTAATCAGATAAAAAAATACAAAAGAAGATTTTCTTACTTGTGCCAATATACCAGGTATCTCTCAAATTTGCCAACAACCCATGTTAACCCTTTAACAAAGAGTCTGCACGTCAGAAAATTCATATTTCGGGAGACACCTGCTATTTTTGCACTAGGAAAACAATCTATGAGAGAATGATTTTAAGACATACCACGGCACGTTGGTAAGTAAATGAGTGAGAAATGTGTAATTCAATTTGTGGATTAAATTGTTATTAATTTTACTGAGTTTTTTTACTATACTTTATATTAGTTAGAACTTTTGCACAAATTCTTTTCCACCCCTAATCTCTGAAGATGGAATTGTCTCTACCTCCAAAGGAAAAGCCGAACTATTTGCCAAACAATTTGCTGCCAATTCTACGCTTGATCCTCCTATTAATCTTTCCCTTCCAACAGTTGTTTCTGTTTCTCATAAAATGTCCGATATAATTTTTAAAGTTAAACAGATCAAGCGTATTCTTTCTTCTCTTAATACTAAAAAATCGTCTGGGCTAGATGGCATACCAGCAATCGTCTTAAAAAAATGTGCTCCCGAGCTTGCACCCATCTTAACTCGCCTCTTTCGGATCTCTTACGACACGGGCATTTTCCCGGAGAGTTGGAAAGCTGCACGTGTGCAACCTGTCCCCAAAAAAGGATCCAAAAGTCTTCCTTCCAACTATAGACCTATATCTCTTCTTTCAGTTGTTTGCAAAGTAAAGGAAAAATTCATTAATTCCCAAATCTTAAAGTATCTGGAAAAACATAAGATCTTACATGAAAGACAATATGGATTCCGTCACAGTAGATCCACAGCTGATCTTCTTTCCTTTGTCTCACACAACTGGAACAAGTCCCTTGAGTTTCTTGGTGAATCCCAGATCGTTCCTCTTGACATATCCAAAGCTTTCGATCAGGTCTGGCATGATGGGCTTCTTAACAAACTTCCTTCTTACGGTCTTCCACCTAAGCTTTGCTCTTGGCTTTCCAGTTTCCTTTCTAATCGACGCATATCAGTTAGTGTAGGTGGTCATTCCTCCACCTTCTACCAAATTAATGCTGGGGTGCCCCAGGGCTCAGTGCTGGCACCCACGCTGTTTCTTCTACACATTTACGATCTTCTCTCTTCCACAATCAATCCCATTCATAGTTTTGCTGACGATAGTACCCTCCATTCTAGTATTCAATTTCTTAAGCCATCGTGTAATCCTGATTTCGAAAACAAGCGCAGGTCAATGCAGATATCTCTTTCACAAACTAATCTTGGATTGGGGCGCCAAAAATTTTGTTCAGTTTAATGCCTCGAAAACACAGTTATGTTCGCTCTCGCGAAAAAAGTCTGCAAATGCTCATCCCTTACATATGAGCGGCCAAGTTCTGCAGAACAAAGAGTCGTTTAATCTTGTCGGCGTTACTTTTAAGAATAACCTCAACTGGCACAAACACATTTTATCCATAACTTCGGCAGCCTCAAAAAAGATTGGATTTCTCTTCCGAGCCAGAAGTTATTTCTCTTCTTCCAATCTGTACACTCTGTATGTATCCCAAATCAGACCCTCTTTAGAATATTGTTCTCATGTCTGGGGAATGGCGTCCCCTACAACACTTAGCATTCTGGACTCCATTCAAAGAAGAGCCGTTCGTCTTATTAATGATCCAACGCTCACAGAAAGGCTTCCTCTTCTTGCCCACCGTCGAGCTGTAGGGGATCTGTCGCTCTTCTATAGGTATTTTCACGGCTTCTGCTCAGAGGAGTTGGCCAGTATAATTCCTTCTCTGGCAGCTCCCAACAGAGCAACACGGAGTGCAACTTTTATGCATCCTTTTACAGTTCAGTTAGAGAGGCCCCGAACTTCCCGCTTTCTTCGTTTCTTCATCCCTAGAGTGTCAAGACTATGGAACCTGCTGCCCGCAGAAGTTTTTCCTTCTCCTCCCAATGTCCAAAAATTTAAGGCCCGTGTGAACAAACTCCCTCTCACCAAACTGAAGACACCCACGGTACGTTAGTACTTAGGCATCAGCCTTCGTGGACTGTCCCAAGATTAAAAAAAAAATCCTTTAGATACTGTAAACTTCTGAAGTAATTTAAATATTCTTAATCGCAATATCTTGATCTAGTCTACATTACTCTAAGTTACTAGTATGACCTACACCCCGTATAAGGGATTTGGTTTAGAACTTGGTTTTATTTGAACACGTTTGTATATATACGGTGCATTTGGTCGTTTGCATTTACTGCTCGTACAGTTAGAATTTGCAGTAATGGGTAAATTTGCCAGAAGCGGCTGTCGTTGCAGCCAATTGACTGGAAGTTATGTTCTAAAACTGTCATATCGGTACAAAGTCGCTTCTTCTAATATCGTTTCATGTAATGTGTTATTAGGTTGACCGCTGGCAAAATGTTTTATCAACTGCAGATAGAAGCTTTAAAAATAGATTTATTATTTACTTAATTTATTTTTTGGTAAAAAAGGGTTTTTAGAAGTACTTTAATTTGCGTTTAAATTATATTTTTCTGTTCATTGAGAGATGCAGAATTGGCTGATGGCTTTATAAGCAAACAAAGCTGTAAAAAACTCAAAATTCAAATTATATTAGTATAAGAACGCGTACTTGGTGATTATACTACGCTCATGGTGGCAAAATTGGCATTAAGTATATAAGAGAAATTTAATTTTATACTGATCGCTATAGTAATTTTACATTAATTATTAAAATAAAACATGTCAAAAATTTATAAAGAGTGGGTTTCAAAAAATAAATGTCCCGGATTAACGGCTGTCGTCTAATAAAAAAAGTGAAAATTTATTATTTAGTAATTATGTAAAAAATATTAAAAAATTAAATTCTGAAAGTACTAGTTTAATAAAAGCTCAAATTATACGTAAAACAGTATTAAACAACATTTTGATTTTACACTTGATGTAAGTTTTTAATTAATTATTATAGTAAACCATTAAAAATTAAAAAAAACGATGAAAGTAGCCAACTTTGAAAAATAATATCTCGATTACTATAAATCCTAAAGCCTTTTACCAAAACTGTTTTAAAGTATATGATAACCGTTTTTTGTTCTGTAAAGCAGTACCTATATGTACCTAAATGTATGTGGAATAATTATTTTTTAGGGTCAATCGGACATTTGAAATAATAAAACCTTCTAACGTTCTAGTTCATTTTACTCCTCCTCTTTTTACATAGTCAATAAACAACATAAACAATTAATGAAACTACATCCAGCTAGGCCTATTTTAAAAATTCCGTCATAAAAAAGTTGTGGACAAAAACCTATAAAATAATAAAAAAATTAGGATTTAAAAAATATATTAATTGTTTTTTACATTTATTTTGCAAAAAAATGTTTTCAACCTCAAAATATGACTCAATTTTACTGTCAGTATTACAACACAGGAGCTTTCCTCGCATGAGGCGGTACCACCCACTTGCCCTTTAAAGGACTCGTGAAGTCTTAGTACGTTTCGATTTCTGGGCGGTGAGTCAGTTTTCCTTCTTCCTCCTCCTTCTTTCTCTTTTAGTTTTCCTTCTTCCTCTTCTTTCTTTTTCTTTTCCTTTCTCTTTTTTTCCACTCTACTAAAATTTGGAAATAATGATGATGGCACACCCGAACGTAAAGTTATCCGGAGGTAAAATACCCCTCCATTCGGTTCTCCGGGCGAGGGGTACATTTGGGGGGCCACCATAGAAAAGTCTGATATCGTTTACAAATATATGTGGGCTTAACTCTAACGTGAACTCTGTTCACCATTATCTTCAATCCTCCAAACCCCACATACTATTTCTTACCGAAACCCAAATAAGTCCCAAAACAGCAACCAACCACCTCCTTTTCCCAGGTTATTAACTCATTTAATCTTTTCGACCCCATGGCGGCGTTTGTGCTTACGTTCGCAACGACCTACCTCGAATCGGGTAGGCCTGATATTCTTTGGCTTAAACTTACTTTCAGATCTTCTACTAAATTCATCTGCTGTATACCGTTCCCGTCTGACAATTCCTACAACGAGTTCTTTGATTTCCTTTCAATAAAGATCGACAATATTATTTCCCAGTTTCCATTGGCCGAAGTAATCGTCCTCGGGGATTTTAATGTTCATAATAAGGATTGGCTAGGCTCCACAAAAACTGATACACAAGGCAGAGCAGCAGAAAATTTCGCAATCAGCAACTCGCTCACCAATCTAATTATGGAACCTACCTACTTTCCTAGGGTTCCCACCCATAATTCTAACCCCTAGATCTCTTTCTTACTTCCACCCCCGAACTCTATCAAGCATCAGTAACTGCTCCCCTTGGTCTCTCTGACCATGGTTTGGTCACCGTATCATACTTCACTCATTTTGAGGCAACTGAAAGCATGCCGCCACGAACTGTCTGGCACTACAATTTGGCCAACTGGGATGGTCTAAGAGATTTCTTTGCCAGCTACCCTTGGAATCCTACCTGCTTTTCTACTCACGATCCTTCAGAAATATGTAAACAAATTACCGAAACAATTCAACTAGGCATTGAGACCTATATTCCCCACACTAAAAAGAACCCCATAACTTCAAATCACAAACCGTGGTTTTCTAAATCCTGTGACAAAGCCATACTTTTAAAACTTCAAGCTCACAAAAAGTTTTTCAAAATCCCAGTCCCTAAAATCGACAGGCTAGCATCGAAGCAAGAAATCAGTATAATCAGACCATCTCAGAAGCAAAAGACCGTTTTAACAATCGAATAAAAGATAAAGTTCTCTCTTGCTCAAATGGCACTAAAGCTTTTTGGTCCTTTGCTAAAAATATTAGTCAGAATTTTTGCACAAATTCTTTCCACCCTAATCTATGAAGATGGAATTGTCTCTACCTCCAAAGGAAAAGCCGAACTATTTGCCAAACAATTTGCTGCCAATTCTACGCTTGATCCTCCTATTAATCTTCCTCTTCCAACAGTTGTCCCTGTTTCTCATAAAATGTCCGATATAATTTTTAAAGTCAAACAGATCAAGCGTATTCTTTCTTCTCTTAATACTAAAAAATCGTCTGGGCTAGATGGCATACCAGCAATCGTCTTAAAAAAATGTGCTCCCGAGCTTGCACCCGTCTTAACTCGCCTCTTTCGAATCTCTTACGACACGGGCATCTTCCCGGAGAGTTGGAAAGCTGCACGTGTGCAACCTGTCTCCAAAAAAGGATCCAAAAGTCTCCCTTCTAACTATAGACCTATATCTCTTCTTTCAGTTGTGGTTAGTTGCCAAGTTCTGCAGAACAAAGAGTCGTTTAATCTAGTCGGCGTTACTTTTGAGAATAACCTCGACTGGCATAAACACATTACATCCATAGCTTCGGCAGCTTCAAAAAAGAATGGATTTCTCTTTCGAGCCAGAAAATATTTCTCTTCTTCCAATCTGTACACTCTGTATGTATCCCAAATCAGACCCTCTTTGGAATAATGTTCTCATGTCTGGGGAATGACGTCCCCTACAACACTTAGCATTCTGGACTCCATTCAAAAAAAAGCTGTTCGTCTTATTAATGATCCAACGCTTACAGAAAGGCTTCCTCTTCTGCCCATCGTCGAGCTGTAGGGGATCTGTCGCTCTTCTATAGGTATTTTCACGGCTTCTGCTCAGAGGAATTGGCCAGTATTATTCCTTCTCTGGCAGCTCCCAACAGAGCAACACGTAGTGCAACTTTTATGCATCCTTTTACAGTTCAGTTAGAGAGGCCCCGAACTTCCCGCTTTCTTCGTTCCTTTATTCCTAGAGTATCAAGACCTGGAACCTGCTGCCTGCAGAAGTTTTTCCTTCTCCTCCCAATCTCCAAAAATTTAAGTCCCGTGTGAACAAACTCCCTCTCACCACACTGAAGACACCCACGGTACGTTAGTACTTAGGCATCAGCCTTCGTGGACTGTCCCAAGATAAAAAAAAAAACACAACAACTGGTGTTACCAGATCTTGGCTTCTTTTTAATGTTTTTTCCACTTATAATCACTTAATTATTACTTTCTTATTAATATTTATTGTTTTGGTAAGTTATTGAAATATATTTATGTATTTAATTTGTAAAGATTGCAAAGAAATAATTAATAAAAAATTAAGCAAAACTAACGACATATTTTAAATTTGGGACATACTGTAATATTTTTTGCTTAGAAAAAAAAACGCGAATAAATAGGAATTAACCAGTCCGAGCATTTTTTAAGTTAAAATAACGTGTATTTAGTTTATTAAATTTATTCCATGTTATTAACTCGCACTGTAGATATTTGAGTATTGGGTCATTTTTTAATAATAGAATAAAATTATATAAACAAAACAAATATTTCCTTTATGATTGCCCTTTGTTTATCTCCATTTTCCTAGTATATTAATTGAAAACCAGACTCGAAGCAAAAAGGAAATGCAAAAACCTGGTGGCGTCTGGTCCTTTTCTTTTGCCTAGACGCGGTCTGCGAATTTTTAACGCCGATAACAAAAGAAAAGCGTGGCCCCTCGACGCTTTGCCAGGACCACTTGATGATTCCACTTCCTTCCTTTTATCTCGCGGAGAGGAAATAAGAAATAAGTTCTCGAGTGGAGGCAGCCAAGAACGGATAAGTGTCCAGATTTTAAAAGATAGCTTTGCTGTCACTCTACGCGTAATAGTTGGCTTTTAAAGTTAAAAAGAAATCCCTTAAGCTTCCACAATAAATATAACTTTATTGTACAAAGTATACCTTTTATTTTGTCCTATTATCTTTTCGGGGAGAGGTTTTTTTAAATCTTGTAATTCACACGCTTTTATTTACATTAAAACTTTGTGACAAAAATATCAACTAGTCAGTATAATTGTTTTCCCAATATGGATTTTTGTCACTGGTTTGACATTGGCAACAGCGCATTCACCACCTAATTTTTCCGGACAGACAGATTTAAAGGGTCGTCGTTTCTTGAGTCATGAATGTATAATAATAATAAGCTTCTTTATTTCAAATCATCTTTACATAATACATACATATATCACAAAGATAAAGCGAAATGACGTCAACAAAGAAAAAATAATATTTTTTAAATATTGTGCAATGTATTATTGTTCAAATAATCACCCAATGTATACGGCTCTAATTTTACCATACCTTTTTTAACAATTTTTTTAAATCTACTTAAGCTATTTAACAATTTAATACTATTTGGTAACTTATTATAAAATTTTATACACATATAATATGGCCCCCTCTCTGTTAAAGTCAATCTATGAATTGGATAGACTAAATTATGTGTTCTTGTGTTGTACCCATGAACATTTTCTGACTCAAATTTATCTTTATGCTTAAATACAAATAACAAACATTCATATATATATATATATATATATATATATATATATATATATATATATATATATATCTAAATTTTATCTTTTTAACAGATCTAATGGTTCCTTTCTGTACAACAAACAGACGTTGTATGTTAGAATTACAACCCCAAAAAATTATGCCGTACCTTAAAATTGATTCAAAGTTGGCGTGATATAAAATTTTTAAAGTCTCCAAATTCATATATTGGGTTACAATTTTAATTCCATATCCGACACTTCCCAGTTTTAAACAAGTTTTATTTATGTGAGTACCCCAATCTAAAAACTCATCAATGTGAATTCCCAGAAATTTGGCACTAGTTACTGGTGTTATTACATTTTTTCCCAAGGTCAATATTATCAAATGGTGGTATTTCAGATTGTTTTGTACGAAATAGAATTACATTTGTTTTTGAATTATTTACAACTAACTGGTTCGAGAGAACCATTCATTTGTATTCATATATGCCTCCCTTGCATTTTCAGTGCCTTCTGGTAAATCCTTTCCAGATGTTAATAGATTGGTGTCATCTGCATAATTTGTTAACAGGTGGTTACTTAAGCTTGTACTGAGGTCATTAATGTATAATATAAATAAGAGTGGTCCGACTATACTTCCCTGTGCTATACCTATGTTATTAACTTTAATATTTGATTTTACAATGACATCATTGTCTTTGACAATAACCTGTTGCTGTCTATTTGAGAGATGTGATCTAATTCATTCATTTGCATTACCACTTATACCATATTTTTGCAACTTTATAAGAAGAAGCTCATGATTTACACAGTCATAGGCTTTACTTAGGTCCAGAAAGATACCTAAAGCTAATGTTTTTTCTTCCAAATGATCCAAGATTGCATTTACAAATTGATAAATGGCAGTAATTGTTGATCTGTCTCTCAAATATCCATGCTGAAAATTTGACAATAAATTGCTTCCATATACAAAATCTAACAACCGCGAACACATAACTAATTCAAAAATCTTGTAAAATGCAGGTGGTAAACTTATTGGTCTGTAATTGTCAAAATCTCCTGCTTTATTTTTTTTATATAAGGGTTTTATTAAAGCTAATTTTAGTTGGTCTGGAAAAGTTGAATATTTCTTAGAATTGTTTATGATATAACACAATATAAATGTTCTGTTTATATATGATTACAGTCTCTTCATGTACTTTTAATTGTTCTTCCAGTTTATCCACGCTATTTCCCAAAGATTGCACGTTTTGATGAATTATGCCATAATTGTCAGTGTTTGTAAACTCATTGTTTTGTTGTTGAGAATTGACAGGAGTTGAAGTTATTTTTTCTATAAAAAATTTCCAGCTGGTTTATATTTTTGGAAGAGTGAAAAGTTAAACCTTTTTATTCCTACATTTTGTCGCCAAAATGATGGATCATAGAGCTCATCCTTTCTCTCAAGTGGAACTGTAACAACAAAACTCTTTAACTTTGTTGGTTCATTTGGGAGTTCTTTTACCTCTGCTTTTTTATTTTCAAATCCAAGTTGTTTCTTAATATGTTGTAGCACCTGTTCAGCCGTTACATGCTTTTTAATTCGGTATAAGTATATCCATGCCTTTCTGTCCGCTCCTACAAAGCCTGTAGTCTCATCTTCTTGGGAAACTCTTGTGGTCCCTAATCTTTTAGGCGGACGCCTTCGGATTACCTTAAATCCTTCTTCGTCAGTTTCCTTATTATCTTTTTTACCATTATCTGCCATATCCTTTTCAATATTTATAAGATTTCCCATAATTTCTTGTTGTTTGTGTCTAAGTTGTTTAAAATTGTTTGTTATTACTTTTTGTGTGACCCTGTATTTGGTGTATTTCTTTGACTTTGTCCTTGTGAAGAATTTATTTTATTTTGATTCTGAATGACAGCGCCAAGATTGTTTACTTTTTTTGGAATCCCTTCGATGTTTTAATTTTTTCTTCTAATAATTTGGTGTTTTTGTGTAGTAACTGGTTATTTTCTTGAAGTAATTTGTTATTGTTTTCAATAAATCATACTTATCTTGTAAATCTTGCATGCTTTTCTTCAGTGCTTCAATTTCCATTAGGTATTTGTTTAAGTCCATTTTTTTAATATAATCGTTTGAGGTTAGTTTGCAGAATTTTGTTCTTGTATCCCCTTTTTCACAAATTAGGTGGCTGAAATCTCTTTCTAAACAGGACCTGTGAAAGATATTTCCGCAATTTACACAAATTATGCTTGAACTATCTCTTGTTTTGCAACAAGTGTACTTTTTAATAACGTGTTGTTCACTCGCGTTTACATCGCTCGCCATCTTGCCTTATGTTAACGTTGCCAAATACTGTCTTTCCAAAAAAGTAAACAGGAGCAAACTTAATTTGTCGACTTATACAGTAAAACTTGTCTATAACGGCCACCATAAAATTAAGAATAATTGCCAGGTAACAGTTTTTCAACCATTCGAGGCTTCAAAATTTTCCACTCCTAAATTGCTTGCTGCCTCAAGCGCTTTTTGTTTAATTAAGGGTCCAGATATTGGAACATTTTTACCTCTTGCTTTGCAGAACCAACTATAGACGACTTCATCTACTGCCAATCCTCCCGACTTCTGGAATTTCCTTTTTTGTTCTAAATTAACACCTTCTTCAAACATTCGATTTAGTTTAGCTTTATTCCTTATAATATTATTTATTTGGGATTTTCCAACATCAACCTTTTTAGCCAGTTTTCGCGAACCCAAAGCGTACTTTTTACTTTTCGCGATAACATCATTTTTTTTCTTTAATGACAAACGATTTCGTTTTGGTGACATGATTAAACACGTTTCGATTCTGAACACGATAACTTTGCTCTTATCGATTTAAGACACAAAACTAAAAATATAATGTGAAGATAATTTCCCAAGCCACTAATGCTATTTGAACCTGGCCATAAATATTATTGTTGGGTATTTTTATCCTTAAAATTTGCAGAATACAATCATAAAATAATAAAATACAAATTAGCCCACAAAATTTTCGGCCAATATAAAAAGGTTGATTTACCTGAAATAGGTTATAAAAATTGAGATTTGTCTGGCCATGGCTGTTTTATAAGGGTGTCCATCATCTAAAGCCGGTCCCAGACACTACGTGCATTTGGCGAATGTTCGGCGAATGTGCGAAGATTCGAACTATTTACTACATCTTCGGCCACCCTCCCACACGCTACTTTATTTGAAAAATGCGTCCAGTGACAAATATTTCCCGTAGTAGAGAAGCCGAAGTCTTGATTTTGGCGTGGAGTTGCAGTTCAAAATGGACAGTGATGAAGAGCAGATGGTTGTCGCTGCTAGTTGTGTGATTTTCAGCAGTGTTTAATTATTACAAAATAGGAAAAAAGAATGGAAAAGAAGAAGATGGTGGATGTTGTTTTTGAATAGAAAAAATTAAAATAGTCTAATGAGACCTTGCTACGGAAAAAAATGTCATAAGGTGCACTGCTGTTACTTAATATAATGATAAAAGAAACTCTAATTAAACTGAAAAAAAAATTGTCAAAACGCTACGTGGAAAATAAACAGCCGCCTAAGGGCATTTAAGTTCCTAATTTAAAAGTTGTGTCCATTTTTGATTATTAAGAATAAATCAGAAGCTATTTCACTTAGGCACAGGATATTATACATAAAATGAGGTTAGATTTTTCCATGTAATCTAAATCTATCATAATATACAGGGTGTTCTATTTAACATAAGGTAGTTGACGTACTACTTCCTGAGCATTAAAAAAAGTTAAATTAAATTTTTCTCAATAACGTCACGACGTTTTGACTTTATTAGATAACTGACGAAACATTGCCATCAAAGAGTCTTTATTTTTTTTCAATTCTACAACCGAGCACTCCACGCTAAACTTTGTTTTAATATAATTCCAGGCATCAGCCACTTTATTTCTATTCTTATGTTCTGGAATCTGTGGGTTCCAAATTGCAGCTTTATTTTCATATAATAATTGTATAAACTCTAACGTTAACTCGTTGCTCCATTCCATTTCAGCAAATAAAAAAACAAATCAAACCGCCACCAATGCAATACACAACGAACTGAAGGGTGCGCTAAAGCAAAAAAACATATAAACAAAACCGTAGCGTCTGGGAGCGATGCCGAAGTTAACTACGCGGCACTTCGCCGTACTACGAGCTTCTTTCATTCGTGCCAGTTTACCGACAGCCTCCTGGAAAATGACGAAGTACGAATCTTCGTCGAAGGTAGGTCTCTCACACGCTACGCGAATAAGCTCGAATACCGAATGTTCGCCGAATACACGTAGTGTCTGGGACCGGCTTAAGGGTTTTTATATACGGAATTTCCTATAAAGCAGATTTTTGTTACCTTGAAAGTGGCCCATAACGCAGGTGGCCAATATAAAAGAGTGTCCGTTAACACAAGTTTTACTGTAGTTATTTATGTTACTAGTATGTTAGGTTAAAAATAAGTTATGCCAGAAAAATAAATTATTTCTTAAATGACTTAGAAAACATAACACACGAGTAGCATACAATGTTTTATCCAACAATTGAGAAAGCATAACACACGAGCAGCAGGTTTTATTCAAGAACTAAAAAAACTAACAGGTATTTTTTGGAAATAGGTCGCCTTTAAAGAAGGATTTATAAATTTTTATTTCCTGCGTTTTGCGTTGACGTTAGGTGTTTATGCTGCAGCTGCTTGCACAGTGTAAATTCACCTTTGGTCTGAGCAAATTCAAACTCGGATTCAAGTAGGTTGTTTTTGATTGCGGTGAAGCTGAAAATATTATTAGCAATTATGTAAATGAATTTTGACATTGTTAAATTCTATTGTGTGGGGCTTGTAAAAGTGGTGAGATAAAACATTTAAAAATTTAAAATGTTCAAGATAAAGGAAATTATTTATTTGTGGTGTTGCCAGACACAAAAAGTAAACAAACAAGAAGTTAAATTATTTTCAAAAAATAATTTCCAGTAAACTCTGTTGATTTGTGTAAAAAATACATTTCTTTGCAACTCAAAAACACCAGGCACAGCCGCTTTTTTGTCTCATATAAAAATGGCAAATGTACCCTCAAAAATTGCTGCGTATTTAAACCTAAAGGATTAAGAACTATACACTGTTTAAGAAGATCCTCCGTTACCCTACGAGCCATGGAGAATAGAAATCATCATCAGTAGCGAAGGGCTACCTTAAAGAATCCGTCCAAAAGAAAATTGAAATTGCTGAAAAAAAAAATAAAAAACCAGTAAACAGTAAAGCAGTTTTGTCGGACTAATAGAATCCTTGACCTCAACTTCCCATGGAAACATTAACAATTTGGCAATATTCAGTTTATCCAAAAACTATGTCATTTTTATTTATTATTAATGTTAATTTAAATACATGTAATAATAGCGATAAGAAACACACAACAAACAATGACTCTTATAACTAGCAGGTGTTGGATAAATATATTTTCGTCACTTTAACAACGTGAAATTTAAACTATAAAGGTATTTTTTAAATTAAATAAGGTTTAGTTATTTACATAAACATTGGTGCAAATCCCAAGAATTAAAAATATGTCTTTTTAAATATACAGGGTGTTACTTAATGGTATGTCATAATTTGAAGGAGGCATTCCTGGATCGATTTTAAGTCGAAAAGTTCATATAAACGTGGGCCCTAAAATGCTTAGTTATTAAGATACAGGGTGTTAAAGTTTTATTTTATTTTCACTTTTTAATACATTTTTCAAAGACGGTTTGAGATATTGAACTGAATTTTGGCACAGGATATTATGGCATAAAAACACACTTTTCAGATGTTCATTTAATTTTTTTTGCAACCAGTGGCGTAGCTATGACGAATTTTCAAAACAATTTTACAAAAAAAATACTACGCCATTGACTTGGGAAAAAAATTATGGTTTTATAATAATTATCAATCAATTATAAACAAAAAATCCCTCTTTCATTTTTGCCGTAAAACTTACCGTTTGGGAGAAATCATTAATTAAAAAAATGTCTTATGTACCCAAATTGCATCTTGAAAAATTATTATTGAAATAAATCAAGTTAGCTTTGCTCGTTGCCAGCGATTGTTGTTTTGTTGTTGTAAACATTATGACACTGACGTTAATTATCATTCTTGACAGTTTGTATTTATTTCTCCTTCGATCTTAAAACGTGCATTTTGCTAGTTAAAAAAAATGGTAAATTATTCTAATTTGGAAATGACACAAATGCATTTCCTTTATGGTCTAGCTAATGGTAATGCTGTGGAGGCGCGGCGTTTGTATCAAGAAAGGTATCCTAATCGCGCTCTCCCAGATAGACGAACATTTATAAACATTCATCGTCGTCTGACTGAATCTGGCAGTTTTAAAGCTAATATTTCCGAGGGAAGGCCCCGTACAGTTAGAACACCGGCAGTGGAGGAGGCTGTCCTGCATGCAGTCGAAGAGGATCCAACCACAAGTACGCGAAAAATAGGTATGGCATTAAACATCTGCTACAAGACGGTATGGGAGATTTAAGAGATTCTTTGTTATATCCTTTTCACATACAAAGGGTTCAGGCATTGCTTCCTAGAGATTATGAACCACGTACGCAATTTTGTAGATGGTATCTCCAAAAAGTAACAGAAAATCCTCATTTTGATGCCAAAATATTGTTTACGGACGAAGCAAATTTTTCAAGAAATGCAATAACCAATTTCCATAACAATCATTACTGGGCCCAGGAAAACCCTCATGCGATTACAGAGACACATTTTCAGGAACAATTTTCACTGAACGTTTGGATCGGTATCGTATCCGACCATTTAATTGGACCATTTTTTTTACCAGGACGCCTTAACGGACAGGATTATTGTAATTTTCTCCAAAATGATTTGCCTTTGCTTCTTGAAAATGTTCCTCTTCAGTTACGGCAACAACTTTGGTTTATGCATGATGGCGCTCCCGCCCACTTTAGCATATTGGCTCGTGAGCATTTAAATAGAGCCTACCAAAATCATTGGATAGGCCGTGGAGGACCACAATTTTGGCCACCTAGATTGCCTGACCTGAACAGCCTAGATTTTTATTTGTGGGGACACCTAAAAACATTAGTTTATCTACACCAATTGTGACATTAGAAGAACTCAGAAATAGAATTATTGACGGATGTGAAACTATCCGAAACACGCATGGAATTTTTGAAAGGGTTCGTAATTCAATGAGAAGAAGAGCAGAAGCCCGCATAGAGGCGAGAGGTGGTCATTTCCAACATTTTTTGTAAATTATGTATGTATTGTATTTAATTGTTATTGCTTTTTGTTCACTAGTTTGTAAGAAAATAGCTTAAAAATAAATATTTGAAAAATGTATTTAAAATTGAAAATAAAAGTTTAACACAATCAAGAATGATAATTAACGTCAGTGTCATAATGTTTACAACAACAAAACAACAATCGCTGGCAACGAGCAAAGCTAACTTGATTTATTTCAATAATAATTTTTCAAGATGCAATTTGGGTACATAAGACATTTTTTTAATTAACGATTTCTCCCAAACGGTAAGTTTTACGGCAAAAATGAAAGAGGGATTTTTTGTTTATAATTGATTGATAATTATCATAACACCATAATTTTTTTCCCAAGTCAATGGCGTAGTATTTTTTTTGTAAAATTGTTTTGAAAATTCGTCATAGCTACGCCACTGGTTGCAAAAAAAATGAAATGAACATCTGAAAAGTGTGTTTTTATGCCATAATATCCTGTGCCAAAATTCAGTTCAATATCTCAAACCGTCTTTGAAAAATGTATTAAAAAGTGAAAATAAAATAAAACTTTAACACCCTGTATCTTAATAACTAAGCATTTTAGGGCCCACGTTTATATGAACTTTTCGACTTAAAATCGATCCAGGAATGCCTCCTTCAAATTATGACATACCATTAAGTAACACCCTGTATAAAGTAGTAGAACAAAATGTAATATTATTTACTTAAAACTGCTTTAAATTAAAATGTAATAATTTATTTTCACCTTGATAAATATACTTGTTTATGTATTTCAGTTTAAATTGGAACTTTTTTATTTTAAATTTGTAGATGTTTACCGATCAGTGGATCAAGCCATAAAAATATGTTTTAAGAAATATTTAAATTTTCTCGTAACAAAGGCAAATTATTTTCTTTTTGTGTCACAAAAGTTAACCAATGGTGAAAAAAAATCTCTTTCTGGAATATTATTATCTAATTTTTAACAATATTTCAACAAGGGGCTTTTACAAGAACCAAAATGAAGATTAAAACATTTTAATAAATAATTTAGGGATTGTATCGGGCCCTCCACCTTTTTTATTTTTTGCACAATAATTTTGCAACCCCATTTTGTTTGAAGAAATGGATATTTTTGCAAATTAGTACAAAGTATAGAACTTTTTTACGTATACTAGAGATATCTAGCTTTTAAACGCTCTAAAAAATATATTATCGGATTATTTAGGCATCCTTAGAAATTATTTATCAAATATTTTGTTGAAATTGTCCATCTGTTAATTGATTGTCAAGATAAAAGTTATCAGGGTTGAGAGGCGTATACGGCGAATCTATAAACAAAAGCCAATATCAATTTTTTGCTCGCGGTTTATTCAAAAATTATTGTCTTATTTTTAGTTGTAATTGTTTTAAAAAATAATTTTAAAGTAATTTATTTAACTTCCTTAGGAAATATTTGTTTCTAGAGGGTCTAAAAAGTTAAAAAAAGTAAGTTTTTTTTGTTTTTTTGTTTATTGCTATTTTGCAACAAACGTGTTGCACTTTGAAATTTTTAACGAATCCTCTCTTGTAGAAAATTTAATTATAATTTTTTTTTCAATTTGTCTATACGACCCATACTTACAAAGCTTTGAACGAGTAAAATAGAACAAATTCGTTTTTTTTTTCAATTTTTTCTTATTTTCTTAACTTAACAAATTAATGTTTTGGACTTTTCTAAGTGAGAGCATATCTCGATCCATATATTTTTTTAAAGAATTTTTAGCAAAAACAAATCTGCTACCTGTACATTCAAGAACTTCCACTTTCGGTAGACAAGGCTTACGGTAGAGTAACAAACTTGTTTTTAAAGTTAACAATGAACTTACCAACGAGCTAAATTAACAAAAAGTAAAAAATAAAAAATCTTGGCAGTGGAGCACATTTTTTAATATTTTATGCCAACTGGTTGTCAATAAATAATTTAGTTCGGGATCTTGCGTTTAAAATCAATTAAACATATATAATAAAAATCGTTACCTTGCACAGAATAAAAAAAATAGCTTTGGCACTATAACAAAGAAATTTTACATATTTTCTTTAAAAATAAACAATAAAATGGATAGTTCAAGTGACTTATACTGCAGAACTTCTTTAAATTTGTTTTTTAACAGGTTCTATAATAAAATTTATGCCTATTACATTTTATTAATAAATTCAGGTAGTATTACATCTAGATTGGACAACATTTATTGCAGCCACATGAAAAAATTGAATGGTTTTTTAAACACAGCTCCTTCATTTTTAATGATATTTTTTTTTCAAAAATTATTTTGTAGGGTTTTAAAGAGCTACAAGGCTATGTGAAAAATGGGGTGAGTTTAAAGAGCTCGCTCTTAAATAGAGGCTTTAAACGGCCATATCTTGCCAAATATTTATTGTACAGAAATCTATGCAAAGAAAAATCTTTTTTTCGTATCTCCAGTATTTTTGGAGTTATTTTGAATAAAAGGTTTTTTTACGAAATTGCGGAAAACCGTTTTTCATTTTAAGCATCAGTTTTTCTAAAATTAAGCATTTTAAGTTGGTCAAACGTCTAGGATGTATTGATAATACATATATAAAATGAATCGCAGAAGGACAGAGATCAATATTAATTAGGAGGGTGATTAGAG
Source organism: Listronotus oregonensis (assembly GCA_019359885.1). Taxonomy (NCBI): domain Eukaryota; kingdom Metazoa; phylum Arthropoda; class Insecta; order Coleoptera; family Curculionidae; genus Listronotus; species Listronotus oregonensis. Next base: position 49,227 of record JAHBCN010005209.1, read on the forward strand.
GATCCTTTTCAATGATTTTTTTTAAAGAAAAAGTAGGGACCGACCTTATTTTTATCAAAACCCGTTCAATTTTCATGCTAAAGACGTTTTTTAAAGACAGGTCTAATTACATACTTTTAATAAGACTTTATAAGTTTCCTTAAAAAATGTTTTCCCGCTATTTGACTTTGTATCTTTTAAATTTGGCATTTGACGAACAAAAGCTAACCATTAAGAAGCCGTAGCTCCGTTCGTATTGGTTGTAGAGAAATTATTTAAAAAAGTTTGCTTTCTACAGTTTTTTTCTTTTGATAAAATGCATATTTTTCGAGTTATTCGTAAAAAAACAATTAACAACGTCTATTTTTTCGTCGAAAAACTGTTAATTTCAATCACGAATAACTCGAAAAATATTAATTTTACAAAAAAAAATGTATAAAACATTTTTTACCTAAAATTAATTTTTTCATCGATTCCTGTAGTTAAAATGTAATAAAAAATTTCCACCCCCGATATGGGGTGGCAAAATAAAAGCTACCCTCGGCATGATATAGAATTTGATCCTTGGGCTATTCCCTACCTTCTGAAAAAATTTCAGGTAAATTCATGTAGAACGAAAAAATTGCGAGCCTAAATGCTTCTTTTCCTGTACTAGTGGTAGTAATATGATCACAAGCTAACAATATTCCTCCGTATGCACTTCATATGTCAGTGGTCTAAATAAATAATAGTTTTTAGGCATTATCATATGTTTTGTGTCACTGTCACATAAATAAAAAAGTCGACTAGATGACTTTTAATTAAAACCGAGTCGTTTCTTCCATAACCGTATTTTATCTACCGTATACTGTGCACATGAATTTCCATGTTTTATTTACATATTAATTTAAGTTTGGAGTAAAAACTTTGTTAAAAAGCCGGGCGCATCTGCAATCCAGCTCCTAAAACAGATGCCAGTCATAAGATTGCCGAAGTTTACCATTAAATTTGGATTTTATGGAGTAAAATTTTCTAAAAATATACAATAGTGCTTTTTTATAAACTGCTCTTACTATATTGGAAAGGAATTTTGTGGAAAAATAGAGTAGAAAAAAGGGATATCTTCATATCCACCGCCTCTGTTACTTTTTTTAAAAAAATATTTGGTCTCCTTTAAGACTCCAATATACACAATTCCCATGCGGAAATATTAAAAACCTCAGATTAAAACGGGCACAGAAACTCTCCCAATTTGTTTAAAATTTTGTAATAAAGTAAATTTTTTTTTGTTTTATTTATTACAATGTAAAAAATAACTTTTCTACAACCGCGCGAAAAGTACCATGTTTGCGCTTCAAAAACAAAACACAAAGTTGCACTTTCCGAGGAGCAAGCGTTTTTATATTTTGTCGCCCGCCGAGTGACAAAATACTTTGTCGCTTGCTGAGTTATCAAGAAACCGTAATAGAAAAACGTCAAATTTGACACCACAGTAGGCGTTGAAGGGTAGAAACTTCATCTGAAATTGTCATTAAAAATTGTGAAAATTGCACCTTTAGCTTTAACAATGTAAATAATAAAAAAAATGACTAGATCTTATATAGATTTAGGTAATAATTATATAAAGATCTAAATGTATATACATATTACAATAATTATTACAATAAAATAAATTGGTATAGTAGCCACGGTTTTATTAAATCTGTTTTTATTAACTACTTCACCTTTGCATGTTCCGTTGAATGTTTAATAGTGGTAAAATGCAAATTACCAACTTTAGTTATACAGAATAATAAAGTTTATGTTCGGAAAGTCCCTACATTGTTCTGACGAAGTTTTCTTCCACTAAAAGTCACTAAAAGTGGTAGAAATGTACTTTTTTTTAAATAATTGAATTTTATATTCTACGTCATATAACTATGTATATTACGACAAATCAAGTGATAAATAAAGCAAATTACAAACTTTAGTTATAGAAAGTAATTAAAAAATAGTTATTATGATTACAAACTCTAATTTTCTAAACTTTTCATTATACTTAAGATAGTAGAAATGTATATTTAGTAAACAATTCGCATTATCTATAAATTACATTGATGTCCAAATTATCGCTTTAAATAAAATACAAAACTACCAACTTTAGTTACGAAAAACAGTTTAAAAATTGGTTTGTCGATATCCTTCTTTTATTTTTTATTAATTTTGTACTACTAAAGGTGGTAGAAATCTATTTTTTTCTGATTATATTTATAGCTTTCACATAACACAGGCGAGTATTATGTTTAGATATGATAGGAGGCCATGCTTGCCGCTGCTGTCAAGAAAAATAAACAAATGATTATTTGACGTATCAAAAGTTTTTAAACAGCTATTGGTGTTTAATAAATTGATTGTAATAATTATCTGATAATGGTTTACAGTTTTAAAAAGTATAAAATATGTAATTGTAAAGGATTGAGCCATGTCCAAATACGCCATTCCAGTTTAATATACTTAACTGCGCTAATTGAGAACCGCGACCAACATCTTTCGAAAAATGGTTTATTTAACAGCATTCAAAACAGCCTACTACAAATTTTGACCAAATATTACAATATTCCCAAAAAAAGAATGAATAAAATCGTTTCAAAATGTTACATATATGTTATCAAACACAGACATTTAATACCGAGTAGTAATTCGCCTGGTTTTTCACCCCAAAAAGGAAGAAGTATTGGTAGAATTTCAAAACATTTGGATATTGTTACACAGAAATTTAAATCATAACGTAATATAATAATATGTAAATAACTAATTAAAAGGGTACTAAATAGTTTTTTATTGTTTTCTTTTGCAGTAAATACCTACTACTGAAAAACATTTTTACAATAACACATCTGTTGCGCAAAATGATGCTTGCACGTTTTTAAAATGTGAACTGAAATTTGGGTTATATCAATAATCATTAATTTTTACAAATTATTTTATAAAATCTGCTGTTGTAGAAAATATCTTGTGTTAATTCTAGGCAAAGTGACATTGTCGCTCTTTGTAGATGTCAAACATCTCGCTCAGAGCGAAATGTATTAATTTGCGCTCTTGATACAAAATAGCTATTGCAAGTGCTTACTTTGTCCTGAGAAGCCGTAAAAAATAAAAGATAACAGATGTTTTTAAATTAAAAGTATATTACTTTAGATTCAAAGTTATAAAGATATAAAAAATATACGAGGAATCGGATGATCACATAAAAATTATGGCATTCCAATAATTAAAAACAATAAATAAAATGACCCCTAGCATCGAACACAAACGTGGCAGGTTCGAAAACAAAAGAATGAAAGAATTAAGAAATTTATTTTAGATCTCTTAATTTAAACATCAAATGAAATATGGACGAGTTCGTAAATGTGCTCCAAACCGAGCTCACAGACATAACCATAGCTGCAAAAGAAATAAGCCGTAGCAACCTCACTGATAAAGTTGCGCTTATCCATACGGATTGCAGACATACATTACTAGCCCTAAGGAGACCATGCTACACCTAGAATGCCACCACGCCTTTCTGGACGCTTCCAACAGAAATGTGGTGACCCTTTGCTGGATCAAAGGACACGTTCGCTTCCAAGGCAACCGCATCGCTGACTCGTTAGCCAGGAAGACTAACGAGTCAACATTTTGGAACCGAATCTTTCGTAGGTCTGACAGGGTCTGCAATAAGGGACCTAATCAAAAGAGACTCTCATCATCAGTTCACAAGACGATGGGCTGAAAGAATAATCTGTAACTTTTCTGGGGAGTTCCTGAACTATCCTGACAAAGATACAGCTAAACATTACTTGGCAATGTTTTGTCTAATCACGGGCGTTCCTACTGGACATTGTCAACTGCGAGCCCACCCATTTAGAATGGGTATAAATGACACACCTTTGTGTAGAGGCTGTGAGCAGTAAGATGAGACTATGAAGCGCATCCTTTGTGTCTGCCCTGCACTCGAGTTTAAGATCCATGCTGGGCGAGTATTGGCTTTCCTTGGCCGACATTAAGGAGATTCTCCTCGGCGATGTTGTCACCTACTTTAAATCAGTGGGATGGGCCCCGTACTCTTCTAAATATCTAGTGTATTGTATAAATTTTTGTGGCTTTAAAAAAATCTGTCCATGTTAGTGACTATATAGATAATTTAAAATATAAATTTTGAATTTTTTAATATGTAGAATCATACCAAAACGTTTTTTAATTAATAATTATATTTTTTGGTATTATTTTTTTTATATATGTTTAAGTTAATTTGAATCGTAGTATATCCACTTGAATTTACTGGTTCTTTATCTACAGTCTCGTCAAGAGATCACGGACAAGGGATTGCAAAAGTTTTCTCTTTCCATTATCTGACAACGCTTTACATACCAGCATGAATGCAAGACAAACTCCTAAGTCAGGAAATACATAGATATGGGGTTTTATCTTTGTACTAAGCTATGCTCTTTTAAAAACTTAAGTTAGATTATACTAAGAAATAAAGGTTAATATTTGTTATCGATCTAAAGTCGATTTTTACTGTTATTTAAACTGCTACACATAATTTTATGACAAAAAACGTTTGTCTTTCTTGTCCTTCTATCTTCGATTATTGTCAAGTTACTTATCCTTTACAGCGTTCAAACACTGCTTTCCATGAGATCAGCGAAGTTAAGGCCGGTCCCGGGTAATACTTGGATGGGTGACCGCCGGTGCACATTGTGTGCCGTTGTGTGTGGTTGAAATCGATCTTAAACTGTAGGTAGGCGCCGCCTAAATAACATTACCCAGACGTTATTTTGGGGTAGTTTAGAGGTAGTAGTTATTTATAGAACGTCCGTGGTAGCACTACCAGGGGGCGTGATAATTGATGGAACCAGCGAAAAATAGGTTAAACATCTAAAATCCCGGCACCTATGATGCCTAGTACTTAAACGTTATACAAGCCTTTTTGAGTTTAAATTTATTTTTAGGTAAAAATATTTTATTTAATTTTTTATGATAAACAATCTAATAAAACCATTTTGGGCAAATTTTCTCTCAATAAATTATTATGCATTTTATTGTCTAAAAAGTCGTTTAAAATATATTTTAAATAAACATAATTTATCGAGTTATAACATTTATTTATTTGTTGTTAAATTTATTTATTATTAAACTAAATGGCAAACATGTATTAAAATTAATGCATTATATAAAATACATTTTAATAAGTGGTGTCAAATGAAACGAGTTTTTTGTAACACAATAAATTTAAGTGTATATAATATTTTGATGGATTATTTATAAAAACATTAAAGGGAATTTACCCGATGCTGTTTTTATTAGAGATTTTTACGACTTTTAGGTAATTTAATGCTTTTAATATTTTAGAATGGGGGTTTTTTCCTAAAATATTAAAAACAATTACTAACATTAATATAACACTATTTAACAAAAACAAAAAAAACAAAGAGATAAGTACTGATCTAAAAGTATTTAATATTGAACTTATTTGATTTCTTTCTTCTGAAAAATAAATTAGGATGGCTAAAAATTAAAACGAAATAAATTTTAAACCTAATACCGCAAATATCACTTATAAAAGCAATGGTAACAAACATATTTTTGACAAGTTCTCAAGCCAGTTATCGAACTTAGAACACTTAGATGAAGTACCCAATTAAACAAACACAAGCAAAAAAAAAGATGTGAATAAAAAAGAATTTTTTAATATCGAAAGTAATTTAAGATATAAATAGACGATTTAAATACAACAAAAATTCAGTAGAGCCGTTGGAACATATTTCAGGAAATAATATGTCTTCATATATTTCAGAAAATGATATTAAAAATAATTTCCCCTTAAGGAAATTGGTCATATGCGATAAATTATTTTAACTTGACATTTTTGAATGGAGAATTTTCTAAATGTTTAAAAAGTGCTGTGATGATTCCAATTCATAAAGAAGGAGATTGTTATACACCTTTTAATTTAAGACCAGTTAGTTTATTACCAACTCTACCTAAAATAAATGATAAATTGTAAAAAGTTAAATAATTTCTTTTTTTGGATTTCCAAAAGGTAAAAATACAAATAAAGCAATTTTTCTGGAATATTTTTACACGTCGTTAAGTGATGGTAATTTAGCAGGTTTTGTTTTGTGTGATTGAGTTGAAACTTCTGACAGTGTAAATCCTTCTATTCTGTTTAACTAGTGATGAGCGAGACCGGTCTTGGTCTTGCGGTCTTGGTCTTGGGTCTTGGTCTTGGTCTTGCAGCAAGACCAAGACCGAGACCAAGACCGCCTTCTCTTCAAGACCAAGGACCAAGACCGGGGTATGCAAGACCAAGACCAAGACCAAGACCGAGGGGTGCAAGACTACGCAAGACCAAGACCGACCTGCAAAACTCTTGCACTTTTGTCACTTTTTTTAAATTATAATATTCAATTTTTATATTCAATATACAGAGGTATTTCATACAGACATAACAAAAAATGTGTCGAGAACTGCCTAAAAAGGCGATTATTTTATGAGTAACAGGTTTTTTTAATAAAATAATAATTAAATCGATCACTTGTTTTTAATAAAATTATCTAGAAACGATAACTAGTAGATTCAGTAACATGTTTCAAAAATAATAAGATTGTGACTCAATGGTCCGACAAAACTCGATATCTCCAAAACCGTTTACGACAGAGAAAAACTAAGAGTACAAAAGTTATAGAAGCTGAAAATTACTTACCTATTCCTAATGTTTTTTTAAACTAGGTATCTAGTGATGCCACTTACTGGATCAAAAATTTCCAAAATCCAGGAAAACATTATTTTTGTGCCACACTGTAAGAAGTGGCATCATTAGATTGCTACTTTAAACTAAGATATAAATGTAAAAGTGATGGTTTAATAAAAAATATATTTGTCATTTTATATAGGAATACTTTATATATAAATGGATTTTAAATTTCAGTTCCGGTTGAGACGGAAAAGTCAAAACAATGCCAAAAGTATAATGATGACGTCATTTTTGTCAAAACCGAAAATGATATATAAAAAACCATCTACGTCGACATTGTACCTATATGACAGTTCAAGAATGTTCAGCATAATATACAGGGAAGCGATTTTTTTAAAAGGATTTTTTGCTATAATTTTTCTGTTTTAGGTTAAAAGCTAAAAATAAGGAAGTTTTCTTGAGTGGTAGTGGATTTTTTGGAAAATTCTGAAATAAAAAATAATTTTACATTTTACGCCCTTTTTTCTATAATGTTTGTATATTCAGTTTTTTACCATTATGAACGGTTTCGGATATATCGATCTTTGTCGCACTATCGAGCCACCTTGTATATGCAGAATGTTTATAAAGTATTTGTACAAACTTTGTACGGCAAATTTTTGACTAATTTGAACATAGAAACTTTATTTAAACTGAAAAGCTTTCTAAATACCTTTTTTTTAATTAGAAACCAATGTTTACATATCAGAATCATTTTCATGGAAATTTCACATCTGGTTGAAATTAAAAGTTTTTTTCTGCCCTCAGAGTACCCAGTATTGTAATTTTATATGCTTCTTCAAAGAAAATTTAAATATTTCCTATCACTAAAATAAAGCGTTATAAATAAATAAACCCCTACATTTAAAATATCCTTTTTAATCAAATAATTTAAATGTACATGTAAGGTTAAAATTTGCATATTTTAAAATTTTACAGCAAAAAATATAGTCTCCATCTTTAATTATTTGTAAGTATTAAGAAAATATATATTTTATTTAAGATTGCTTAGTTTAAATTATTACTACCAAAAAAGGCAAGACCAGCAAGACTCTTGCAGCAAGACCAAGACCAAGACCAAGACCGGGTGGTGCAAGACCAAGACCAAGACTAGCCCGGTCTTGGTCTTGGTCTTGCTTTGCTCATCACTATGTTTAACCAACAACGGCCTTTAAGCCCGACTAAAAATTCTTTCAGTGTTATAGTCTGTCTCAAAGTATATCGCTAAGCTGGACGAAGATGAAACCAATGT
>JAHBCN010005210.1:0-57138 GCA_019359885.1 Listronotus oregonensis
TGACCCGGGGGACATTATCTTGCTGAAAGATAACATTTTCGCCCGAAAATCGATCCAGAAGAAAGAAGATGATATTCTGTGTAGATCTATATATCCTCCGAAACCTTCCTTCGAAAAATAAAAACCCCGGTTTTTGTGCGGTCAGCCACCCCCAAACATTTACCGAAAATCGCCCACTTTTGCCCTTTTGGGGATATTTTTCACCAAATCGTGTTCCTTGAGGCCTGTATCCTTTTGGTACCCCCATTTAGCACACTGAAATACTTTTTTATCGGTAAATATTATATTTTTTAAAAAAATCGGGGGTTTCCCAATAAAATTGTAAAGCAAATCCAATGCGGGGTTTTTTTATTTGCATTTGTTAAAAACGGATTTAAGGCTTGGGGGTAATGGGGGAAATTGTTTCCGGTTTTGCTGTAACCCAGATTTAAATGGTTGGTTTCTCAAACATTAACTAAACTCACCACATTATGATAATCCCCGCTTATAATGCCCTAATGCGCTAATATGGAAATTTTATTGCTTATCCAATTTTATTTCTCTTACAATAAAGATCAAGTTTATACAAAAAAAATTTTTTTCTATAAACAATACAAAAAATTAAACTTTATTTCCAAAATAAAAATTACAATTTTGAAATGTCCCGGAAAATGTAGCTGATCCCACTATAGAATGGTCGGTTTTTTGTGATGGTAGCAGCGGTGGTAGCACTAACGCTATTTTGTATAGAAGAACAGTCCATTAAAGAATTTTCAATAGTCGATACGGAATTAACCTCGGAATTAACTGAATTGGAAATCCTTTTGGCTACTTTGTTTTTGGATGAAATACTTTCTTCTATATATCCTTCAGCTACTGAAGAGCTTTTCCATTTCCCATGTTGTTTTAGCGTTTCAAACGAAGCACCTGCCTCAACAAGTAAAGTTTGGACGAGGGCGACGAAACATGGCCGGTGTGTTTCGCATTATCCATTTTAAAAATTTTGCGATAAAAATGTTGGGACGCTTCCTATGGTATTTTTTCCAATGGGTTGTACTGTACATCGCCCCTTTTCTATAGGAAGAAAGAATTTCGCCCTTTTTTCCCAGCTGGTCTTAATGTTGTGTACTTTTTTTTTAAAATTTTGCGCCTAAATCTTCTTCAATGATAGTAAAACTTTTTGAAGTTGAATTTTTAGTTTCTGGTCCCTTTTAAACCAAGACTGTTCCTCTATCTTCAATGTCATCAATGGTCATTTTGACCAACTCATCTCGTTTTAAACCCCAAAACCCCCATTAAATATGACTTTTTTCCCGTGTATCATCAGGAGCCTTCTTAATAAATTTTAATATTTTTCTCCTTCCAAAACTTTAGACTTCTTCGGGACGTATCCTTTCGACTTAATTTTTAAAAAAAGATATGAGACGATGGTATTGGGAAATTTATATTTTCAAGACCATCAACGTAGACCTTGGGGGTGGAAAAACCGGTCCAAAAAGAGTTCGGACTGTATTTTTCCGACTAAAAATAATAAAGTTTGTTAAACATATGTATTAAAATAAAAATAAAAACTTCCCAAATTCCTGGAAATATGCCATTAAAACGTTTTCGGTTATTTGAAGAATTGCGTTCGCATCTTTCCAAATCCCAAAATATGCCATACTCCCGATCATCTGTTGCCTTAATTTAACTGGCAAAAGTTTTGGTCGCTTTTATAGCCTTTTCTCTTATATTTTGTGAAATTTCTTCCATTTTAAGCAAATCGTTAAATAAAAATGCCAACTGACTAACTGACAGAAACATCAAAGTCAAACCCCTTTCACCAGTCATTATCTACTTACGTATAAGGGTACAGGTGCAACTTTTTTTTTAATTAAATAATGTAATTAGTCATTGAAAAAATCTTTTTTGGGTAAAACATAAAGCATTGTATGCACCACGGGGTTTACTGGAAATATAATGCCCATCAGGTCGATTTCAACCTTCAGGGCATTATAGTCCCAGTAACGCCCTTGATACTAAATAGCTATTACGAAAGGGAAAAAAATTGCCCAAGATTTAAGGGCCGTTACTGTACGTTAGTACTTAAGCCGCAACCTTGTGGACTATCCCAAGATAAAAAAATGTTTTGTTTACTTTTCTACACATACACGTATATTTAAATAAATATATTTTATATTTGTTAAAACCGAAGGTATAAGAACATATCAATGATACAATTTTTTTCCCAACAAAATAAATATACAGAACAAAAAGGAAACGGTATTCTCTTTCCCTTTTCCTTTACTATAACAGAACAGTAAAAATACTTTTATTTAATACTAACAGTTTCACAGCCATAACCATTAATCGAAAATAAAACCAAACTGAATTGGCCATAAAGGTTTTTTAACTGCGCTGTCACGGTGGATATTTTGCAATGATTTTGCATCTATAGCATAATTATGGCCATAAAACGACAGCGCAAAAAAAGAGAAAATAAATCGTCTTATACGGAAAGTCTTAACATATCGAGAGAAAGCGCGAATTTTATTTTGTTGCGGGGAAAAAACCAATCTTTAGCATGAGAATGGCCCCTTTTTTTTAATGGATCTTTCTTTTGTGTAGAAAGAACAAGTAAAATTTTAAATAGCACAAATTTAAAGTTTTTTTAAAATATGATATAGCTACCATGGATAAAAGTTGTACCTTCCTCAGTTTATTTTTTTTAAACTCTATTTTGCTAAATACTCCTCCCCAAAAACGTCGTTATTGTCCAAAACTTTATGAAAAAGGTCGTTCTTTTGTGAACACTTTTTTTTCGCAGAAACTTTGGTCTTAATAACGTGCTTGCCATTCGTCGCATCTCTAAGAAATTTGATAGTAATTTTGTTGTTGAGAATGTTGTTTTTGTAAGAGATAGTGTTGCAGAAAATCCAAATTCCATTCCTCGTCGCCCAAATTAGGACTTAAAACAACAACTTGGCGAATTTGGGAAAAGATTTTAAATTTAAACCCCTATAAGATTTTTTAACCCAAGAACTTATGCCTCTGACCATCGTCGGCGCCAATTGCCGCCGGTTTAGAACGACGAACGGGATCCAAAATTTTTCCGAAAAAATATCTTTTCCGATAAAGTTCATTTTGGTTAATGGATACGTAAATAATCAAACTTCCGTTTTTGTGTAAAAACAATCCACAACAGGTTCACAAAGCCTTGCATCCCCTAAAAGGAACTGTATGGTATGTTTATGACAGGGGTCTCAAACTTTCCGCCTTAGGCCATACTGATTACCCAGTAAGTTCCGAGGGGCCCAAAAACCCTATTATCATTGTTGTGGTAAGAAGTGAAATAGTCCACTGATGAAAAAAGTCCAAAAAAAACACAAGTTAAAAAGGTTTCAAATCAGACTAAAGTCCGGCAACACTTTCATATAAATTTTTCCTGTCATTATCTGTAATTTCTAGATTAGTCGTAGAGTACGAGCCATGAGGAGTAACGTGACACGACATCTGGTGGACACAAGCGGAAATAGGTAGTACCTTTCCCCTATCCTTAACAAAAATTTGGGTTTTAATTTTGGGGCAGTAAGGAATATAAAGGGCCCAGTGGCGCAACCACAAATTTCATTTCCCTTTTATGACACTGTTGTTAAATAAAATATTGCATACCTCCTTAAAACGTTTTGTGTTTTTTTAAAGGGTAAGACTCTTTATAACAGTATTTTGATTTAATTTTGCTTTTTGTGAATTAGTAGTAGGAAAAGAAGCGAAAAATTGAAGTGAATGCAAAAAATTAAAAAGATCAGTGGAACATTATATTTCAAATTGAGCCCAAATAACAAGGCGCTATGTTTGTTTTTGGGTAGAAACATAGCGTTCTCAAAGAATATAACATTAAACGTCATTATGAAACAAAACATTTTAAAAATACTCAAAATATCAGGAATTTGCGGACAGAAAATTCAAAGGCCCCAGCGCGGATTGAAATCGCAGCAATTTTTCATTTACAAAACTCAAAACTGAACAAGAGGCTCAACCCGTGCCAGCTTTCGTGTGGCTCTTAAATTGCAAAACGTGGAAAACCCATTCACCGATGGAGAAATGATCAAAGAATGCATAATTGCAGTAGCCGAAGAAATGTCCCCCTAAAAAAGGAAAATTTATTAAAAACTTGTAGGGCAGAAAAACACTGTGGCTGAAGGGTAAAAAAAACATCGCTAAAAATATATCCTCTCAACTGTTCGAAAAAAAATGGACATTTGAGGGGTTTTTCTTTGGCCTGATGAGTCAAGAGTGTCGATACTGCTCAGGTGTTGATTTATATTCGGGGAGGAAAAAGTTTTTGAAGTGCACGAAGAACCTTATGTAAGTATTCATGGCACAACTACTGGTACAGATATTTTAAAGGAGTTGAAATGCCATTAATCAAAGAACCTTCGATGGAAAAACAAATGTATTACAACTGAGGAGGCAAAAACATAGTGGGAAAGATAAGAAGTGTCGCTCTTGTGTCAAAGGCTGTAGAAAATGACGGTGGTTCAAAAACCCTTTGTCTTACATTGTATCATTCATCAACAGTTCTTTAGTGCGGAAAATTGATCGTCTGCCGTACGCTGGCTTATTGTGGGAAAGTCCTTCGCGGGGCTTTTTTGAACTTCAGCGCTGATCGCAATCGGTTTTTGAATGAAAGCATCGCCCTCTTACTGAATTACAAAACAACGCATGGCTGTAGTTCTATGTTGATTTGAAAAACATTTAACGAAATGTTGGGATTGAGAGAAAACCAGCATCTTCCTGATTTAACACTAATATCAAATCATTTCGAAGAAATTTAGACTGTCCAATCACAACTACATAAATGTTTTTTACATTTAAAACATGTGAAATATTCAGCCACACTACTGAGACTGAGGTTCCTATCGATTTCCCAAACGAAACTTTGTTTTTTTGAGATAAATTTGATACTTGTTTCTCGGACTTTGATGCCATTGCGAATAAATTTGGTTTTTTTAGAATCCTTTGATACCGACATTGAAACACTAGGGGAAATTCAAATAAATGATTGATCTACAATGCAGTGAAAAATTTAAAAACAAATATCAAAACTCATCTTTGTTGAATTTTATAAGAGTCTTCCACTGACAATTTGATAATTTTCATAAATTTGCTCGTGGTCTGTTTTTTTTTTTTGGTAAAACTTATTTGTGTAGAAAACTTCTCAAAAAAAGCCCCAAAAATTTTTTACAGATAAAAATTTAAATGATGAGCATCTTAAATCTCTTTAATAATTGGTACAAGTAAAATAGTCCACAACTACAAACTATTGTTATGGAAAATCTCAATTAAAAAAATCTCATTAGTTTTTCATATAGTCATTATTTTGTTATAATTTTGATTATTTAAAATTATAAAAATTTTTTGGTTCAAATTTTAATAATTTGTTTGTTATTATACTGAAGTTAAATTTTTTGCATATTATACCTGTCTTTACTCATTACAATGTGTTTCTTTTTTCCAACCATCACAAAAACAATAACAATGCCACAAGAATGTTATGAGTTGCGGGTTAGCCCAGACCATATCAATGTAGATGTCATATTATAAAATTTTTCAACATAAATTAGAATACTTCAGTAAACTAAATTATTGGGGTTTTTATTGTTCTCTAAAAGGAGTTTTTTAAGTATGCTGTCTCCGCGGGCCGGACAAAATCTGTCCGGCAGGATTTCCCTCGGGCCGTGGGGGTTGGAACCCCTGCACTAGACCATCGTCGGTTCGCGAATTTCTGCTTGAGGAACGACTTGAAGAGATCAAATTTGCCGAAAATTATCTTTTCAGATGAACTCATTTTTTGGGTTTAAATGGATGAAAAGCAAAATTGCCATTTCTGTGGAAAAAATCCACAACAGGTTCACGAGAAACCTTGCTTTCCCCAAAAAGGGAACTGTATGGTATGGTTTACGGATGGTGTTTTCGTTGACCTTTTTTTTCCCAAAAAGAGGTTGAAGATTCCGATACAGGAATATTAAACGATATCGACAGATGTTACCAAATTTTCATGGTCAAATTTAGATGCGCTTGATTTAGAAGATATTGGTTCTAGCAAGACGGCGCTACGTCACACTGCTCATTAAACTCTTGTCATACTGCAAGATAAGTTTAGTGAAGGAATTGGCAATGGGTGTGCCGGCCACTAAGAAACAATTTGACCCTTTAGATTACTTTTGTAGAGTTATTTAAAATCTAAGGTTTACCAAACAAGCCAAAAAAACCCTTTTGATGCTTTGAGATTGAAATTGAACGCTGCATTCGTGAGATTACGCCCGATTTATTGCAGAAAGTCTTCGAAAATTGATTGTCGAATTACTCGTGTACACGAAGCCGAGGTGTACATTTAACACGTGCTGTTCAAAACATAAATATTATCGATTGTACTTTAAGATAATATAAAAGTGTGGTTATATCAAATCATTTCTATTTTACTTAATTTTAAAATCGTATTGTTCTTATTGAAAACCTCAAAAATAATTTATATATTTTTTTACATAATATAATCTGATCATTAGTTTATTGTGGGAAAAGTAGGCAGTAATCCCGGGAGAGTACTCGAGACCTCTTATTTTTTTTTCGTTTTACTTGAGAATTTTCACTAAAATGAGATTTTTATTTAGAATTAAAAATAGTCCAGGGTGCGTATAGGAACGTTTCGTACAATCAAACTAAGGACCCAGACAACAAAAAGGTTTAAAGGGTTTTTTTGGTACTGCCATTCTGATATTTTACCAATTTATTGTAAATGTAAAAAGGTACTGAGACTTATTATAAATATAATAAAAGGGCCCCAAAATTTAAATTTTTTTTTTTACAAATATGTTGGGCAAAAAAGGCCAATTTTACCAACCTTCTTGGCTAAGACATGAGTCACTAGCACAATTTAAATCGTTCAGGGGAAGCGAAGATCGATAGATAAAATATAACTTTACATAAACTGCCCCCTTAGGGGAAACCCGATCTGACATGCATTAATTTGCCGGTCAATAGAATTGAATATTAATTTTATACTTATAAGAGTAAATTCGTGGCGTAAAAACAACGCAAAGGCCGTGTGGTCCTGGGCGGGCATGCATTAAAATGCATATTAACTCGTTCGGAGCGACCATTACTAATAAAGTGACATTCGCTCCGGGCCACGCACCGGCCCGTTCTCTTATTAAACTAGCGGCAACTTGATGTGTTTATTATTCTTTAGTCTCTGGATGGAATAATTTTTTCATTGCTCTTTTTGATGATTTAAAAGTAAAGGAAGTCATTTACATTAAAGGGTAGAATTTGGTTAAATAACGAGTGTGAAGGATTGGAATGATGAGGTCGTGAGAATCGTTCTAATCTAGGGGGAGGGCTGCTTAAACGCACATGATGTATTACGTTTTACCACTTTGCTCTAATTCGCCAAATATCAGAATAACAGAATTTTGTTTTGACAAAAATGAAGATCACCTGAAGTTCATGTAAAAACGATCCTTTCCATTTTTCGTAACAATTTCTGGTTTTTCGCAAAAAACGGCCGTCGAAAATCCATACTGTATAGATGTGGTAGTGAATTTCTTACTAAAAAAATGCAGATGGGCAAATACATTTTTTTATGAAAACGCAAAAAGATGGTGAAGGAAATTTACTGGGATCATTAAACACTTAAGGTCTCATTATAAAAAAGAATTGTTAATAACAACCATTTTTTTTTTTAAATATTAATTAACTAATGGAATATCACAATATTGTGAAAATACTTTGACCGCTTTTTTAAATATTTTAGAGAAATCGTAATGAACCCAAACTGATATGTAATAATTGGTACGGATTTTTTTCAAATCTGATAAATTTATTAGATTAAAAATGCAAAGACATTATTGCCCGAGTAATGGAAAATTCGTCCGCTTCCGCTATAGTGAATCCATAGCGGCATTCTCCTAGCGATAGAGCGGCAGCAGAAATGAGGGGACTTTTAGTCTCGTTATTCAAAACCATGATTTTTCGAAAAAATTATAAAACCATTTTTTGTAGGTTACAATGCGATTTTCATTTTCTGTATTAACAAAAATCATCCAATTCGCATACTTTGGTAGATATTAGCGGGCAAACCATTTTTCGGGCATCGAGGGGTCATTTTCAGCTCTTTCGCACCGTTCTAATGGTGATAAAAATGTTTTCACCGAAAGCATCCGTCAAGACGTAAAGAGTTGCGTCACAAGGGAAAACTGTGCAGATTTATTTACAGCTTTGTCCTTTCATTTACTGGACTATTATGAAGACTAAGCTATTTGATTACGTCAACGAGTTTTAAAAACTGTCACTTTAAATGTCAAAACTGGATTTTTTTTTATTTTCCTGTATTTCATTTTATATTTTCCTGACTGTTATGGATACACAATTGTAGCTTGGACTTTTAGCTTTCTTTTCATGTGCATTTTATTTAGTTTTGAGTTTACTAAAGTCATTTAATTTTATAAATTATCTTAAAATACATGAAATTTGCCTTCTTAAAATTTCTTATTTTTTAAAATTATAAACAAACTATTGGTTTTACTTATTTCTACAATAATTAAATTAAAATATATAATTTTTCTTACATATTTACACTTTTTTAAGCTAATAGGATATTTTGGTTTCCTCTTAAATTAATAAAATTGACCTGTTTTGGGTGCGGTCATTGAATTCTATAACTAAATAGTTATTAAATTCTAATATTACTTGTCCCTGTCTTGGTTAAAATAATAAAGTCTGATTTTTATTAAATGTTTACATTATTTTTTCTTAGTTCTACACTTTTGGTCACTTAAATATTTTAGTATATAGGCTTGTTAATTACTGCAGTAACACTTTTGCTTGTTAAGCACTTTTCACTCAGTTAGGTTTTGGGAATCTATTCAAAGTCTGTTCTTATGCATAGTCCTTAATTTTAGTCTAACCTAACTATTTCTAACATAAGTTTTTATATCTTCGGATGCTATAATAATGATCTTCTTATTTTGAATTTACTAGTATAAATACTCTGTATACCTCTTATAATATATATATATATATATATATATATATATATATATATATATATATATATATATATATATATATATATATATATATATATATATATATATATATATATATATATTTAAAAGCTAACAACAGATAAAGTCGTAAAAATTTCAGGAGCCTGGAGATAGCCCGAAAACTAAACCTGCGCTGATCTGGCTCACTCTTTTCTGACGTGCCATTTGCATAGCGAAAAAACAAAGACACTTCACACTCGGTATTTTTCCATGAGTTTTTAGAGTTAGTTAGACCATCATCAACTTTATTTTTTAAATGCGGCACCTGTTTTGCATTTTTTTTTGAAGTAGGAACCCAATTACAATGATGTATAACACTTAATATTTTTCTTAAATAAACATATTTTCCATAAGAGATAATGAGTAAGACAAGGAACGCACATCATTTCTTATAGGGGCGTCCTCTTGTTAATAAGTATTGGCAAGCAACACATTTTTGTAATTGGGATAATAAGAGGTTCAAAAATGAAATAAAAACCAAGGTCCGTATTTAAAAAATAAAGTTAATGATGGTCTAACGAAAACGAAACGTCGTACAGAAAATCTCTAAAATCTCTAAAAGTGGCTATAAGAAAGTGTCTTTTGTTTTTCGATATCCCTTTAAATAGCGTCAGAGAAAAATAAAACCAAATCAGCAAATTTCTCGTTTTTTTCCGACAATCGAGTACTGGAATTTATAACTTTAGTCGGTATGTTGTTAGGCATCTAAATGCAACTTTGCCATAATTTATCCGACTTTGTATATATATATATATATATATATATATATATATATATATATATATATATATATATATATATATATATATATATATATATATATATATATATATATATATATATATATATATATATATATATATATATATATATATATGTTGGTATACAGCAGGTTAGCATATATATACAGTTAGTTAGAGCATATATATGAGCAGCTGCTGCTGCTGTTATTATGCTATATATATAATATATATATATATATATATATATATATATATATATATATATATATATATATATATATATATATATATATGTTGCTGTTGTTGCTGTTGCTATATTTATGCATATATACATAACATTTCCCAGCCGGTCAATATATTTGCCTTCACATTTGTATAACATAACAAAATAATTATTAACCTAAATAATTAAGTTCAAAATCACTGAGAACGTATACAAAGTACTCATCAAATAACCCAAACAAAAATAAGAGCAAAAAATTCCCTCTCGAGTCTTCCGTGTAAATCTCTCTTCGGTTGAGCACTTCCTTGCGTAAGAGCTCATAAAAAATTAATTATGCGGTAAATTAGGATTGGCTTACAGCCATCAACTTGTAACTGAATTTTAAAGCTACCAATGTAAGAAATAGGAATATTATATGAGATTATTTTTCATACACACAGTGTCCCGAAAAATAACTGTATAAAATTCCAGACTTGCCTTGTGACCTCTAAATATATTAAAATTAACGAATTAAGTATCGTTTCTTGTTATATTGTTGTGGTTAGTTTATCTAGATTATCCCTTTACAATGTACAGGGTGTCCCAAATTCTATTCTCATCATTGGGATCTCGGAAAATTGAAAAGATACGAGGTCGAATAAATGGAGACAAATGTCACCTTAAAAGTTTAAAAAAACCTAAATACTTTCGAATATTTCACTCATGTATAAATTTTCCCATAAGACACGTTAAAAATCAAAACATTTTAGCGGAAATTTCACGTTGCCTAGACAACGTGGTATTTCCACTCACTTACAAACACAGAACAATCGAACCTGTGTTTGTATTGTTAATTGAAAACGTCAAAATCAGTCAAACTGAGTCGATTTAGTTATGTACATGATGAAGAAATAGATAAAGTAATTAAAAAAAAAAACGATTTTAGTTATAGTTTTAATTGTGTTGCATGAAATTGAAAATTGTATGACAAAAAAAAAACCATTTTAATGGTATAATACTCCCATATTTCTTCATTCCAGAAATATTCTCCCTAAATATCGCTCGTGCATAAAAATTAATTTTTAAACACTCGTGGTATTACCCCCAAAAATTAAAAAAAAAATCGAATATTTGCGATTTCTTTTTTTTATGACTTAATTTAAGTAAATATAACAAAATAAATCCTACCTTTTCATTGCTCCTTTCTTTCTACAAGACAGTAGACAAAAGAGGCAGATGAAAATTGCAAAAGTTATAAACAAAAAAAAAGTTGGAGTTTGTTTTTTTTGAATATCCCGAAAACTATTGAAGATATTTAAAATTGGAAAAAAGATCTGTAAAGAAGAGGAAAATTTCCTAAAAAAGAGTCCCACCTCCCGGAACTGTATCTTTAATATTTATAATTTTTACAAAGCCCTGAAAATAGCGCTAAAAGCGGGTAGTCTGGCTTCCGCGCATGTTGTTACCGTGTCCGAGTGACGAATCGCGCCATCTTTTGAGACTTTTCCTTAAACTCTCTACATAATATTCTGAATCGAATAACACCTTGATCGTAATTTCGAGAATATACAAAAAATTATCCACAAAGGTACATGTTGACCAGACTAATCTGACGTATTCAGAATAAGTATACAGGTAACAGGTTATCGGACCTAACCTCATTATTTTAAATAGAACACCCTGTATATTTCAAATAAAAAAGATGTTATACTCAATTTCCTTTTTAATTTACAATTATTTACATATTTTGTATATTTAGGAAAAAAGTCAAATCTTTCTAAAAAGATGTATTTCTGTTGTTACAGCACGTCCAGTCTCAAATGCGCCAAGAATGCAAATGTCACGGAATGTCCGGTTCCTGCACCATGAAGACTGCTGGATGCGACTGCCTAACTTCAGAGTGATCGGCGATCTTCTAAAAGATCGTTACGATGGAGCTACTCACGTCAGCAATTCGAATTCTGGAACAATAAAGAGCAATAAGGCACATAGCAATAGGTAAGTAAGTTTTATGTTTCTTTATATGGTACGTTTCATAAAAATTTGTTGATTTCTTGACCGCAATAAAATTTAAATTACAACCCTCAGTGGAAAACCCAACCATAAATAGGTTGCCTGACAAATATCTATTGTGTAGGCACCGCACCTTTTGAAAGGGTACAGGTCCTGATTTCCTACTAATATTAATAATTTAGGTTAGCTATTTTGGATTCTCAATAACACACACGAAAATACCTTGACAAATTCCAAACGATTGATGAACTAAGAAGAAAAGACTCTGCTTTATATTCAACACCTGCAATTTGCCTATAACCGTTGATTGAGTAGTGTAATGTGGAAGATACATAAGCTTATGGGAAGTAAAAAGACCGACAAATATTTTAGTCGCTTCGAGCGCTAGCATCGGCCACCTGTTTAGGAAAACATAAACTAAATAATGATTTATTGATTTATTTAATGAAATATAAAAAAGATTTCTGTAAAATTTTTATAAACCAACGCGTATGCCTCGTAAACGTAACCTACCAACGAAAAGCCGACGTTGTCAGATGTTGTGAAACTGAACCCCTTGTCCATTCTCATGAAATTCTTTTTCTGGCAAAAGACTATGGAACTAAAGATTCCATTGATTATCTAAAAAGATCAAGTGAAATTTTGAGCAATGTCACAATGTTTATGCTTAAACATTTTAATGCAATTTTTGATAAACATAAATGTGAATTTGGGATAAAAAGTACAATTGGGGAACAATTATTATTGAATATAGAAGGCGTTTACGGTAATTGGTAAAATTCATGCAAGAATCACAAATTGTATATTGTTGATATTTTTATTAAAATAAAATTGTTTCGAGCATTACGATGGGAAATTGAAAGTTTAGCAAAAACAAAAAAATTAGGAAGTAAAACCTACAAAAAGCCCCATAGAAAAATTAATATTTTAACTTCTTAAATTACCACACATGCACGCGATTACTTTTGAGATACAGGGTGTTTTGAGCTTTTAAAATACCCATGCTTTTATTTGTAACTTAAAGAAAAGCCGATTCGGATTTTGTTAACACATTCTTTTATAAGATTTTGTTTTTTTATTAGATTTAAAATTACACGTTTTTTGTTTTTATGACGCTCAAAGACGAAACGTCAGATTTTAAATTTGATAACACTAACTTGGAGGGGGGAAAAAGTTTTTATAAAAAGGGTCATTTAATTTTAAATATGTCTTGAAATAAGCACAGGAAAAAATAAAACGATTTTACAAAATTTCTGTTTCGTCCGGTTAATTCTCAAAGTGTACGGATTTTTTCAAATTTCAGAGAAGCATTTTATTGGTCATAAATTTGCGCAACTTTGCCCCCATTAACTTAACCGACCCTGTATCTCCTGTGGTTACCGAGATCCCCATACTTCGACATGAATTTGTATCATCCTGCAATCCTGTATAAAACAAAAGACTTTAAAAGCCTATGTAAATTTTAAAATTATTAATTCAATATTAAGAAGCAAATAATATTTAGATTTATGAGCATTTTTTTGTTAGATGAGGGCCAAAAACTAACAGAAAAATTAATTTCCCAGATTCCTAAAACAAATAGAAATATTAAATAAATCATGTATTTTTAATTTTAAATACTTATTTCACTCCAATACTCCAATAATTATATTTATTTAAATTTAGTTTTGTCATGTTATATTTATTCGAGGTTTTATTATTAAATATTTTTAATAAAGAATAAAGTTTTTGTTATTTATAAATTTTAATTGTTTTATTAAACAAAATTTGATTTATAGAAAGAACTAGGTAAATGATGTTGGCGTTAGCATCCTATGCACTTTTAATTTTTGGACTGTTGGTTTAGTGAGAATAAAGGACTAGTTTCTTTGTGAACCTTTTTATTTTTTGCGACTATTGGGCTAAAAATTGTAGCCTCAATAAAGGGCTTAATAAATACGTCCAAAAAATAAAAAGATACACAAGGAAACTAGTAATTAGTCCTTTTATTTTTTATTCCCACTTAACCAACAGCTCAAGAAAGAATTACTTTTTGAGACACTGTGCTGTACCGTTAAGGTAAGTTAAATCTTTCATCTTAATATTTTTTCTCAAAAATATAGGCACATCGCTATTAAAATCAAAAAGTTAAAGGGGAGTGGACTTTTAGGCGGGTCACCCTGTACCTAGAGCTGAACCCAATCAACGCTAAGCATAATTAAAAAATAGCTTTTAAATTTATCAGTCTTTTCTTTTCTTCTTAAACTGAAAACAATAAAATAAAAAATGTATCTAAGCACACAATAAGTATACATGGTTAACATCCCGTAAAGGGTAAGAAATTTCTTTAGATCTGGCAAAGCAGCGTGTAGCGACAAAAACCCGATTCTATTTTATGTCTTTAATAAAAATTTTAAAACCCAGGCCACCACTTAAATTCGGCCGTTGTTTACACAAACGCCGTAAATCTTATTGGGGCAGCACAAATCGATCACGCTTTTTTCGGAATCACTCGGCATCAGTCGTCACTCAAAAAGGACGAAAGATGCTATTTGCATTGGTTTAAGAAAGATAGAAATAATTTTTGTCGCGAGCCACGTTTGTTTTCATAGGCATTAGGCATCTTCCCAAAACACTACTCAATCAACGCTATAACCTACATAATATACCAAAAAGTAGGTACATTAATAAATAAAGAAAATTTTAAGTCCGGACCTACATGCGGGTACCCAAAGTATATTGAGTTTTACGACTAACAGTAGCAGATAAATAGAGAAATCAACGAATTATTGTGGAGCATACCATACCTAATTATGCATTTAAATTTTTACAGTCGAATCTCCTTACTTCTTTGTGTAAAAATATTGTCGTAACTCTTTTGTTTCAAGTCAAATCATTTTCTTACGTATACTTTACGATCCTGTGCGAAAAAATTAATAAAGCTATTTTACTTTCTTTTACATATAAAAAAAAGCCAACAGCACAAAGTCCTCTTTAGATTAACCTTATATTTTTCTCTATTATTTAAATTTTCAGCATTTTATTTTTTTCCGGAAACGTTGAGAGTTGAATTGAAGTATTTTACAGAATTTTATCTATTATCTATTCATCCCTCTTAATTTACACAGAAGTTTTATAAAAGTCTTTCTTTATTTCAGGTTACCTAAAAACCCCAAGTTGACAGCTATTATGACAAATAGCATTCATACTAAGAGGGAAAATAAGAGAAAACACAAATACGGTTTCCAGTTGAAACCGTACAATCCGGAACACAAACCTCCTGGAGTTAAGGATTTGGTTTACTACGAGCTGTCGCCCGGATTTTGTGATAAGAATCCCAAGCTAGGTATTCAAGGTATGTAAAATTAAAACTAATTGAAAAAAAAACAAAGTTTGCAATTGTGCTAGATTTTACATTTAATTTTTCCCGTGATATTCGCATGAAAGATAGATAAATAAACGAATGGACCTTTATTTTTTCTTGCAAAATATTAAACAAGGCGGTTTTTGTTTTATTTTTCTAAAACAAGTACTTTTAAAGTTATTTATAGGGAAAACAACATAAAAAGTTTCATTACACAGGTCGACAAAAAAGTGGTGAGTGCTGGGTGTCGGAGTAAAATTTCTGATTTTTTTCCGCTCAACACGAATCTAATGTCAAAATTGGGGGTCAAAAATATATTGTCTTTATAAAAGCGGAGTTGTTTCTACCTTGGATAAATTGAATAAGAAGCTAGACGAAGATGAAACCAATATAAATATTAGCCGTGCCACCCTCCATAGAGTTGTTTGTAAAATGGGCTTTAAATACCGCAAAATAGACAAAAGACAAGTAGTAATGGAATCGCACGGATTATGCACCTGGAGATTTAATTAACTTCAAGAAATTAAAAGATATAGGACAGAAAACAGATCCATAATTTACCTTGATGAAACATGGTTCGATACAGACGACACTATATCCAAAGGATGAGTTGATTCCAGTCAAAACTGTCAGACGAAAGCACCTTCAAATAAAGGAAAACGCATTACCATAATACACGCTGGTTCAGAAGACGAATTTGTCCCAAACTGCTTGCTGTTGTCTGCAAAGAATATTAAGGATTCTAGCTTGGATTATCAAAATCATGAGGATACAAGTGCAAGAATTTTTGAAAACTGGTTTTAAAATTACCTTTTTAAAAATATTCCAAACAACAGTGTTATTGTCATGGATAACGCAAGCTACCACAGCCTTCTGCTACACAAAGCACCAGCCTCAAGTTCAAAAACTGAAATCCAGGAATATTTGTTAGAAAATGATATTTATTTTGAATTCAGTTACAAAAAGGAACTTTTGAAGTCTAAATTCATATGCAATTAAAAACAATATGTATGTGATAATTTGGCTGAAAGGCTGGGCATACTGTCTTACAGTCCTCCGTATCCTTGTTAACCATAGAGCATTTGTGGAACCAAGTAAAATCAAAGATCAGAGCAGAAAATGTTACACCTATTTAAGTCCCAGTGTTATAAATGTGATAAAAAATGTAATTACCAACATACCAGTTGAGAGCTGAAAAATTCAGTACAGCACATTTAAAAATTGAGGATCTTACATTTTATACAAAACAACATAAATCCTATTGTAATTAATCGTAATGATGACTCTGATAGTAGAAACAGAATTGATTTAGATATTTAGATTAAATAATAGAAATGTTATAATTTATAAAAGTGCATATATTTAATTTATAATTTAAGATTATACCTACCTAAATAAACAATAAATTATAAATCTTTATATTATTAGAGTCCGTTCCTAATGTTCTGTCCTTTAATACCTACTGATCTGCAGCTTTATTATTGCCGGCAGGTATAATCCATAAATAAGCAAACGACAAAACGGTATACTTTGAGACAAACTATACCGGTAACCAGTTTTTTTATTTATATTTATATGCTTAATTCTTTATTTATTTTTGTTTTTATGTATCGTTTAATTCTGTATTTCCTTGTTACAGGAACTCACGGACGCCAATGTAACGACACGGGAGACGGTGTGGACAATTGCACGATCATGTGCTGCGGAAGAGGATACAAAACTCAGGAAGTTGTGGTGGTGGAAAGATGTAACTGCATATTTCATTGGTGTTGCGAAGTCAAGTGTGACGTGTGTAGGACGAAGAAAAAAGTACATACTTGTTTTTAGGTTATTAATATCAAATTTGTAACTATATATTTTTTTGAGGAGTTTGGTAAGTAATTTTATTTCGCTAAAAATAATGCTGTTGATATTAAAGCAGCAATTTTAACTAATATTCCGGAAGATGATCCTTGGATGCTAAAGTTTTTACTTATTATTTAAAAAGCACTTTTTTCTTTGCGTCTTGGTTCTATCTTTTTTGTATAGGGCATCCCAAAATTAGAGAACTTATAATAACATAACAAAAATTAATTTAAAAAATGCAAAACATTTTTGGGAGTAAAGTGGGTGAACCATGAAAGCCATATAACAAATAAACAATTATTATTCTTTTATTTACTGGATAAATAAAACAAAATATTAAGGAACACTTTCTTTATAATGTTGCCTATAAAACAGCTTTTTATCAGATTTCATCATTATTTATTATATACTAAGTTTTATTAAACTCTTCCAAACGACCATGGAAGGAACAAGGCTCCAAACAAGGCCGATAAAACAATCTATATTTAGTTCTACTAAAACTACATGAAATAATATTTCAATAGTATCAAACATTAAATTCTTACAATAACGTATCCACTTAAAGATTACTCAACGAATTTTGTTTGAACACTACCGTTAAACTAAGAATCTATTAGTAAAAATGTTTTAAAAATAATTTTAATGAGTTTTATACTATCGACAACGAATAAATAACGAAAATATTAAATCGACCAAAATGGATTTCTTATGGGTTCGTTCTTTGTAAGGCCAAAATGTTAAAAATATTATCTATTAACCAAACTTTTAAACAAAATTAGTAAAAGCATGATTACTTAATTACAAAAAACAAAATTTTAATATTTTTAGGAATCCTAGATGTTCCTAATAAGCCATTGTGCCCTAGCAACGCCCATTGTAAATTTTTCGATTGGCCTTGCAAGAAACTTCTACTTTTTGTAAAAAAAAATACTTACCAAACTCCAAAACGTTGACCAGTATTATACAGTATAATTTAAAACTCAACAAAATATTTTTCGTAGATTGTAAAAAATTAGGAAGACTGAATTCATCGAATTTTAGGTGTATTAGAGTTAAACTTTCCGACTTGTATATATTTTTATATAATTTATTTTTAAATATCTTTCGATATCGTCGTCTGTCGACATATCTCTAAATTGTGTGTATATTTTCATTTTAAAAGAAAACAAGAAAAGGTAAACTATACGGGGCGAAAATTTTTAAAGTCTTTAAGTATTGAGTAACCCTGTATATAAATTAAAAAAAGCAGTAATAAAAGACAAACTTGTGTTAATGTTACTTTTAAATGAAATTGTTAAAGCAGTTCTAACTATATGTACAGGGTGATCTAACAAGGACTAAACAGGCCCTGATTTGTGGCTTTCTACCTTATTAAAAAAAATGGCATCTTGTGTACTTCTTCTGTATAATTTGAAAGAATATGTAGTCGTTATCTGGAATTAAAACAAAAGAGATACGACCTAAAATTAACATTTTTTAAATGTGGCACCCTGTTTATTTTTTGTTTTTTCGATACGTTTCAATAAATAGAACTTATTTTTATTAACAACAGCAATAATTTAATGGGGTTTTAGTTTTATTATTATATTTTAAAAGTAGTAATACATGCTAGACTTTGACAAAATATTAACTGTAAATTCACATTTCGGCTATTTATTTGGTCTTTTTTTTAATTAGTGTTGTTACTGAATATAAATATAAAATCCTTTTCATTAAAACATACTAGGAAAGCCATAAATCTAGTCCTGTTCAGTACGTAATAAATTGTTCCGTACAAAACATCAAAAAAATATTCTACTAATTTGTAATTAATTTAATAATAACTATAATGTGCTGCATTTTCAATTTTAGAAAATTGTAAAAAAATTAATAAAAGATTTTTAAAAATTCAGTTTTAGGGCTTGGTCATCTTTATTTAATAATAGAATTAAAAAAATATGGATAACACTGGTAAAATTGCAAATTTTACCTTACTGGCAAGATCATTCTGACTGTGCAAAATTGCTACGTCAGAGTAGTCTGTTAAAATGAAACTAAATACCCATTTAAGGATTTTTTTAGGATGGTCACTGCAAAAAAACTGAATTTTCAAAAGCCTCTTTATGAATAATAATAAAATACCCAGTGATAAAACCAAAGAAATTATATGCAAAAGCAGAAGTAACTCCATCTGGTTTAGTCGGTATCTAAAAACTAAGGTATTAGCGATATTTTTTTTCAATTAAATATAAAAAGAAATGACGTCGAATTACCTGCAGTAAAACGCAGTAGTCTTATCAAATACAAAAATATTTTAGTTTTTTTGTAACTGTTATTTCTGCTTTAACATAAAATTTCTTCGGAGAAAACATACTTTTTATTAATTTATTTTTTATTTATTTTATTTGTACATATTTCTTTTAAAATCAATCACGTATGTATCTCATACCTTGTGTATAGTAATCTATCCTATTTATACAAAAATCTTCTGTAGAACTGTTATTATACAAGGTGTATAAATAATATAATATCTGTTTCTATTTTGTACATGGTGTAAATATAAATTAAATAAAAACTGAACAGTTTTTTTTTGGTTTTGCCGGTCCATTTTCATTATTACTTGCCCCTTATTCCAAATAACAGTGTTTGAATGGTAATCGTCTAACTTGGCCCCAAAATGGAATGATAATACGATTTTAATGCCCTTTTAAGATGCCTAACTCGGCCTGATATTTTTCTTAGAATTAGATTATGGGGTTTACCAACAAAGTGTATTGTATGTAATACCTCCGCAGATAATGGTAAAAAAAACTTTTTTTATCCGACCAAAAATTAAAACCCGGGAGAAAAAAATTAAAGGATAAAAAACCAGCTAACTTAAAAAAAAACATATATTATAATTCTATTAAATCAATTTATATTTAATGCAAAATATACGTATTTACATTTAAATATTTTAAAAATTAATTCAGCAACTGGAACGCTCTGTGATTGGTTACAACTTTGGTAACGTCACTTGCAAGTAAATAAATGTCACAAGCTTTGTGTTGTGTGTTTTCAGGTGTTATTTTCGATCTTTAACTCTCTAAACAACTGTCTCTTGACCATTTTGGGACCACTTTGGTCAAGGTCCCGGAGTATAGCGATTGACCCCTATGAACATGCAGATCGCCTGCAACAAAAAAGAAGAAAACTCCCAAAAAATAAAAAATCAAAAATTTTAACCTACATTTGGGGACGTCAAGTCGGCCACCGTTCTCAAGATAAAATTTAAAAGGAAAAATTAAACTAAATTTATTTAAGCATCAAGCATAGGGAATCATGTATTATTTAAAATAACAGGGTATTGATGGTACACATTTATCTTTATGTAATAAAATAAATGCACTTTCCTTTATTTTACATTTTTTTAAATGAGTTCCTTTGCCAAAATGCTAGAAGCATTCCAGTTTTAAATTTTGTGGTTATTATCAAAGGCATGTTGACAGATTTTTGATACTTTAACGGCCAGGTAAAAGATCGCGGTTTAAAAATTTTGTTGGGCCTAAAGTTTAGAATGTTTAACAAAAAGTCATTTCATTTTATTCAATTTATTTTTTAAAAACCTTGGAAAATCTTTAAAATTTTGTTTAAAAATTCTAAACCGTTGTTAACTTTTAACGATTTGGTTTAAATTGACAACGGTTTAGAATTTTTTAACAAAATGTCAAAATTTTGACAGGTTGTCTACTAAAATCATTAATAACACTAAATGACGTTTTGTTAAACATTTAAACTGCTAAGTCCATTGCTAAATTTAACAACGCGATCATCACTTGGGCCCTTTATATACCAGTCAAATAAACTAATGTCATTTATGACTAAACGGCATAAAAAGTAATAAGGAATCAAAATTTCCTGAGTTTTCTAAAGCAAGAGTTAGTTAATTTTTTTCTTTTAATTATATCTTGAGAACGGTGGCCGACTTGCCAGCGAAAGGTAGATTAATATTTTTGATTTTTAGTTTTTCGGGGGTTTTTCTTCTTTTTTGTCTGCAGGCAATCTGCAAGTTTATAGGGGTCAGTAGGGCTGAGCAGTCTCAGCTTGCTATACCCCTGGACCCGGACCGAAGTGGTCCCATTTTTCAGAAAATTTCAAGGCGAGTACTCACAAAGAAAAATTTATAATAACATGAATCCGCCACAAAACCGTAGAAAATATTTACCATTAACAATATTAACATTCAATAATAAATTGACACACCCACCCATACTAACTTAAGACAAACATACTGGTTCATTCAATAAATTAAACATTTATAGCGTTTTATACAGCCTGATATTTACGAGATTATACACCTTGTATAACAGAATTAAAACCCCAAGTGATTTGTAAATAACAAGTAGCAAATAGATCGTTGTAGATAGTGATTTTATTTTTATAACTACTTATTTATAATAATTATACGTCCTGTATATTATGTCTTAATTATATTGTATAAAATAATTTAATATTATTTAATAAACTATTAGGAATTATTTATGCCTTTCATTTATCTGATTTTTCCATATTTGGCGGCGCAATCAAAGATTCGATTATGTAGTGTAAGCGTCAAGCATTTATTGAAATTGAAATAGTGCAACATTATCAGTGGCTGCTCTGGAATTAATAAAAAATTTAAAAAAATATTTTAAATATTGGGGTAATAATAGTTCATTTCGTGCATCTATAGGTGCTGAGTCAACCCTATAAATTTGAAGTGGATCGGTTAAGCCGTTCTCGAGATATTATGCAGAAAAGTTTAAAAAAACATTTTTTTTTTGGAAAACGCATTTGATGTTTTAGGTACAGATATACTATAAAAATCCTAACTTGCCATTAATCTGCGATACCAAGACTAAAGCCGCGTTTATACCAAAGTCTTCCACTAAGTTTTCTACAAGTGGGCGGCAATTTGTTGCTTTTCTTCAAAATAACAACTTTTTTTTCCCCCACCTGGGGGAGAGACAAATCTTCCACTAAATGTTGGTTTCCCCCCGAGTGTCGCCGCGTTTACACCAAAGTTTTTCAACTAAGTTTTCCACAAGTTGCGGGCAATTTTGTTGCTTTTTCTATAAAATACAGCAACTTTTTTGTCTTTTTTTTTCCCCAGGAGAAAATCTTCCATTTAATCTTAATTTCCCGCGGAATAATGGTAATGATCAAAAAAAATTGACAATTAAAAGTGGAAGATTTGTTGCTGCGCGCTTAGCGCAAGCAACTTGTAGAAAACTAGTGGACAACTACTACCTAAACCTTTTGCGCCAATTCTTTGGCAACAAGTTTTGTACTTGTTTTTCTAAATGTGAGAAGAGCAACTTTAAGTTTTCTACAAAAAATCTTCCATTTGTTGCTCTAATTTAAGAAAAGCAAGTTTTAGTTGACAACTTTTAGTTTCCTACAAACGATTTTTTGTCAACTTTGATGTAAACGCGCCTTAAAATAAATTTCACAACGTAAATAAGTCAAGGAAGTTTAAAGGTGTATGGAAGCCCAACGCTATGGCCCATTCGATCAAATGTCCAATGTCCACCCCAGTATGAAAATAACTGTCAGAGTTGGGCCCCCGCCGATTTTGCGCAATAACAAAATTCCACGAAATAATTTAATGTGTTGTTTACTTACACACTGATAAATCAGTGTGAAGTTACCCAAACACAATAATTTTTGAGAGCCGGTGTACCGTTTTTTGGATTGATCAAAACCTTCATATTTTAGTGATTAGTGTTTATTAAATTTAATAATTTTGGTTATTGTGGTATTATAATATGTAAAAAAATGACTGGGAGGTTGTAGGGTTTTTGGGTCTTGAAAATTTTGGGGGTAACAAAACGTCTTTTAACTTTAGATAAGTATTTTTTATATTTAAATTAGGTGCTTCTTATAAGATGAGAATTTTTAGGAAATATTAGTGAGAAAAGTAAGAATTTTTAACATTTTTTTAGATGATTTACAATGTTTGTGTTTTTTGTGGATTATTAAAAATAAATAAGGTTTACATTTAGGTACTTTTATTTCATTTAATAATTTAGTAAATTTTTTAAAGGATCAAAATCATTGATATTTTTGGGGAGACCAGGCAAATTTTAATATATAGGTCCCTCTAATTGAATGAAAGGAGGTACAATTTTAGTATGGTTTTTTTGGGGGGGCTGATTACAAATCTAAAAAAATCGGGAATTGTTTCGTTTTAGGGGGATATTTATCACAAAACTGAAAATCAAAGCAGTTAAAAAAATTTTTCACTTTTAAAGTACAACCAGAATCTTAGGTTTAAATTTAAAACCCTTATTACACTACCTTGCCCTTTTTTATCACAAAATTGGTGATAAGTACATAATACTATCATACAATGTTTGAAATTTATTTTAAAAATCATGTTTTATTTATTGACAAAGTTTTTTGGAAAAAAATACAAAACTTCCCAAAATATCGACCATTTAAAAGAAGGCAGTATGGCGCCATCTATTCTTTCCATATTATATCAGATGATAAAAATCTATATTACACAATAATTTTAAATATTTTATAGTAGTATCCTTTAATAACCAACAATTTTGTGAAAAAAATTTAAAAAAAAAAACAATGAATGTTGGAATTTGACATTTGATGATGTCAATTTTATAGATAGTAACAAGAATGTGGAAACCCGGGGCCCCACTTCATTGCGCAAATTCCAACGGGCCAACCCCCGATTCCCGCTGCCCTGCACGCCTGGACATTGGTCAAACAGTATTGGGCTTCCATACACCTTTAAACTTCCTGAAATAAGTACCCCTTTTTTTCCTAAACTTGTTTAAACTTGCCTGTACTTGTATAAGCATACATTTGTATGGAATGGTATTAGGATCGCCGAAAAAACCCTTCAGCGCTCTAAACCCCCGCCTCTCTAACCCGCTGTATTTTAAATATTTGAATCAACAAAAACACTTTACCTCCATATTCTAGACATATTAAAGAAACAATTTATGCAAAAAAATAATCAATTTTTTAAACCTAGGCTACTAGAGAAAAATGAGACTCAAAAGCAAATCCTCTATTTTATCAATTTTTTTGTCAAATCCCAGATTTTGCAAACTTACGCAAATATTTCAGATGCCTCTAATTTCAAGAAAACTGCAGATATTTTTGCAACATTTGGAATGTGACAAAAAATATTGTTTAAATTAATTTCCTTACCATTGTCGGCCATATAGGCCTTTTCATCACAATTTTTTTTGTGCGCATGCGTCAATGTCAGCCATTTTTTTCGTTCTGTTTTTTGTAAACAAGCATGTTAAAGGGCCTGTAAACACACAATTAAAAGAAAAAAATAAAGAAAGATACTTATTAAAGAAAGAAATACGAAAATAAAAAAAAAAAGTGCCTTAATTAGCAAATAGGTTTTTTAATCGATTTTATAATGATATCAGTACGAAAAGGAACGAAGAATCGGTGTTGTTATGGAGTATGTAAAGTGATACACGCTATAAATCATTTAAATACAATAAAAATTTAATCAATATAACAATTGTATATATGTGGTAGGCCTAATTAGAATAAATTATAGATACTTTTTGTATAGTAAAGAATAATAGCTAACTTCAATCAGCTCACTTCTTTTTCATTTTTAAAGAACCCAAAGACATTTAAGCTACCTTTTAATTGCGTACAGTTATGGGCTTTAACTGAATTCTAAATCAGTGAAGCACCATCAACGATTTTTTCCAGTAAATGATTTAATTGGGGAGATAATACTGCATTCCCAGCTATTGTCGATCAAAACAGTACCAAACTTTTGAATTGCCGCTATTTCAACATGGCGACTGCGCTTGCGCTTGTCACATGATGAAAAGGCCTATTAAACCCGCCATCTTGAATTCTGCAAATCGGATTTGTGATCAGTGACCCGCAAAATCCCCGTGGTGTAAATCGGTTGACTATTTGAAAATGATTATTTCTTACGTTGTTGGGTCCAAAAATTCATAGTTTTTACGATACAGGGTGTTAAACTTTTTAAACAAAATAATTTTTTACCTTGCAGCCAATTTTCTTGAAATTTCTCAGTGTTATTTTTAGTATTAAGGGCCTAATTTAGGCCTAATAAAGTTCAATTTATTAAGTCCAATAGCGTCTCAGGGAAAAACCTTGTCAAAAATAATTTTGAAAAAAGTGTACGCTACTCACTTTTTGCATTTTTTATATTTTTTTTGAATTAGGTAACTAAAAAACAACTTTTTGGCCTCTTGATATTTTTCCCCATCTAACCGGGTTCTCGAAAAAATTAAAGCAATTTATTGCAATACTTTGGAGCACATTTATAGCTAACTCTAGTAGCAAGTATATTTTTTAAAGTTTTTTATGAAGTCCCAAGAATTGTAGGAAATTGTTTTTCTTTTTTTCTTCTAGAAACAAAGCAAGATAGAAACAATATCAAAAAAATACAAAAGTTGTATTTTAGTTGTTTAACCTATTGTATTGTATTGTATTGTAATAAACGGGGTCGCTCGGCTCTAGTGTAGCCCTCCTTCACTTCGACCTAAAGAGATCTTTTTTTGAATACCCTTCGTTGTTTAGTGCCCGGTAATTCCTATACCTTTAGCAAAGTTCAGGATACTACGCGGTGCAAGCTGAATAATATCTCTAGGGGGTAGGATATACCCCTTCGAGGTATTTAAGCCGTTGCTCCTCTGCATTCACAGAGAATGTGTTCCGCAGTTTCGTTTGCCTCGGGCAAAACCGACATTGTTCATCCTCAGTCTTTCCCATTTTTTTGAGGTGATACCTCCAAGGGCCATGTCCTGTTAGGAAGTCGGTAACCAGTTTAAGTTCATTTTTTTAAGTTCCAGTAGCTTCTTTGTGTACTTAGGTGAATGCGAAATAAATCTTTTTGCCTGCCTTTGTCCTGGGATGTTGTTCCAGTAAGTCTCTTTTTTACTTTTTTCCCATGTCCTGAGTTCCTCGTAGAGGTGGCCTTAGTGGTGCCACAGAAAGGCTCAGGTCCATAGAATGGTCTCTGTGCTCCTTCCTTGGCGAGTTGATCGGCAATTTCATTGCCCTCCACTCCTTCATGTCCTGGTACCCACTCCAGAGTAACTCTGTTGTGTTTGGCCAGTTGGTTTAGTGATTGTCGGCATTCCCAGGCCAGCTTTGAGTTAAAAAAGCATTTGTTTAACCTAAAAAAAAATATAAAATTTTCAAAACTTTAGTAGAGTGCACTTTTTACGAATATTTTCGATTAGTTGTCTCCTGAGACGCCACTGAACTTAATAATTTTAATTTAATTTGGCCTAAATTAGGCCCTTATTACTAAAAATAACACATTTTTTTTAAATAAAATCGGCTCTAGGGTATTTAAAATTATTACAAAAAGCCTTCAAAAAAAGTAAAACAACTTATATTTTAGAAACAATACATTTTCGAATTTATATTTATAGAAACTTTTTTATATACAGGGTGATTTATAAGGAAACGTCAATACTTTAAGTATGTAGTCTAAGTCCAAAAATAAACATAGAAGTCTATACAAATATGGGTCCCCAAGGCGTTCGTTTCCGAAATACAGGGTGTTAAAATTTTTATTTATTTTTTTTTTATTTTTTAAATAAAATCTATGATAATGTAAATATTGGAGTAATAATTGGTATTCTGTGGTTCTTTGGTATGACGGATTGAATCTTAGTACGGTTTTACTTGTAGGGGTGCCACCTACACGTTTTTTTAAATATTTTAACAATCACAATTTTTTATAAGGCCCTTTTTAATTTTAAGAAATTAAATAATTGTTTTGCCTTTTTTACGTAAAAAAAGGTATACTTGTTAAAAGTTGATATGAGCAACCGAGATATTTGGTTTTAAAAAAAATTTTGAGCATCTGATTTTATTATAAGAAAAATTTAAAAAAGTAAAACAAAATGTATAATTAAACAACATGTATTTTAATTTTCAATAAAATTATTGTTCTTAAATTATGTTTAGCAACACATAAGCTAGGTTTTATAATTTTCTTTAAAAAAAAGAGAAAAATTAAATAAAAACTTTAACACCCTGTATTTCGGAAACGAAGGCCCTGCGGACCGATATTTGTATAGACTTTTATGTTTATTTTTGGACCCTGACTACGTACCTGCAGTATTGACATTTCCTCATGAATCACCCTGTATAATTCAATGAAAAATTACTTTGTGCAATTTGGCCGTGCTTTTTTCGAACACTTTGTATATGCTGATAACTGATGTTTATTCTCGTTAAATAAAAAAGCTAATGTCCCCATTTTTGTTGCAAAATTTTTTGAGTAGTATTGGAAACATTTTAGTGCCATGTGAAACTTGTTCCTAAAAATATCAATTAAAATTTTGGAGATAATTTTCAGGGATAAATTTTTTTATAATTACAAAAGTTTGTTTTTATATTTTTGCCTAAAAGAACAACTCCGCAGGAGAAAGGCATTTTCTAAAAATATGAAAAGAAACAATGGCAATTTGTAAAAAAAATACGTTAAATAAAAAAAATGTCTGGTTATTTTGAGCAAGAGTGTAATTTATTTAAATATTTACCGAATCAACTGAGAACTCGAATCAAGTAAATTTAAATATTTTAGGAAATAGAAAATACTAACGTTTCGTGAACAATATAAACTTGCGATGCAATTTTAGATTTCTGCAGTGCAATTACCACTGAATTTTAAAATTTGGGTTTTTATGGAAATTTACCATATGAGGTAAATATTCGCTATAAATTTTACTAGAATTCTAGTATGTTTAAAACGGGTATAACCATATAACTAAGTATACATTGCAGCATGCTACCTGTTTGTCCTATTTTCCACGGCCCTTGTGTTATGGTAATTATGCCTGTATAATTTATAATAATTATTATAAAATATCACTTTTCATAAAGAAAATTAATTTGTCAAAATGTTTCTACAAAATTATAGATAATTACCACCTACTTTCACAAAAAATTGCGTTGTTACCTATTTAGTGTTATTACCATAAATTAACACTAAATGTCATAAGAGCCTGTAACTCTTTCTTGACTTTTTATTTTATGGTTGTACGGCATCAAGCATCAAACATTAGCAGGGTTAATAAAGGAATACTCAAAATTCTTGTCGTTGGCCACTTTTAAGGATACATTCTTGGTTTTGAACATTTAATAAATATCACGTGACAAAGAAGCTGTGGGGTCGATGGTGGATAAAATAACTTCTAAATTGAGTGTGTTCTAAGGCTTCTTTGGTACTACACTTAGCAATATAGTTCTCCAATATTTTTTTATAATATTTCCTTTCTTATCCAGATTCTTTTGCTGTCGCTTTTCGGCAATTTTTACACGGCCATTGTTTTAACCGATTAATATGCATGATGACTAATTTCAAAACACTGTTCTATGATTTTCGGAGGTATCTGCACCAAAAATATATTATATTGGCAAGATAAAAAGGTTGGATACGAAAAATTCAAGCAAAAATGGTAAAGAAAAATAACCGATATTTTAGTTATAATTAATTCACCTAACATCTTAAACACCGGTATAAAGATCGTAAAACAGACTTTTTTGTAAATAATACCTAAATTCACAAAAAAAACTTATATCACGAAGTTTAAGGGGATATTCCAGTTTAGAAGCCCGAATTTCGGGCGTTTTTTGACGGTCGATAAAAATGGCAACATGAAACTCCCATAACGATGGCAAAAGTACAGAGACCTAGAGGGCGAATACATGCAAAGTAATGTAAATATTATTTTTTTACTACCTTCTTAAAAAATACCGTTTTCAATCCCTGAATAAGGATAGAAAACAGCACTTTACCTTCCTAGTTCCAGCCGAGTATGCCAATTAATTTATGTCTTGTTATATAAAGGGTTTGAATTTTCAGTGGAAGAAGTTCCAAAGAAAATCTTTGTCAATAGAAAGTGGAGAGATTATTTGAGAAAGATAAAAAGAGTTCGTTCCTAAGGAAAAGCAATATATTATCTAGAGACCTGGATAAATGGATATACGCAAAAGGGAAATTTTTTAAAAGATGGGAATTTTTACAACTGCTCTGCCAGTTTTTAACGAAGGCCTTTCCACGGGTTTCAAACCTCCATCTGAAAGGGACGAAGACTAATTATATTACTCATATTGGAAGCAATAATGGTTTCTATAGACGGAGGTTTTTTATTTTTGAATTTAAAAAAACAGGAGATTATCAAGAAGAATGACTTCGATGTTTTGAAGAATGGTTTTCAAAGATGACTTAATACCAGGGGGTTTCTGCCATTGAAAGGGATACTGAATATTCCCTTTTTAAAAATTGGGAATAGGGGTCCCAAATTTAACCCGGCTCCTAAAAGATATTGTACTCTGGTTAATGCAGAAAAACATTAAATTTCCTAAAGATAGTGTTAATCAAAAGTTATTACAACTAGTAAAAATTGAAGTGGCGATAAATAAAGGTAGTTACACAAATTCCGTCATTGATGAAATGTCGAAAAATGAAATATTCCTTTGTATCGGCTGCCACCTTATCACAGGAATTTAAACCCCCAAGAACAATATGGGGAAATGAAAAGTGAAGTTGCCAGAAATAATACAACTTTTAAAATAGCGGACGTTAAAAACTTTTCCAAAATGCAATATCTAATGTTTCCCCAGAAAACTGGCAAAGTTGTGTTGAACATGTGCTAAATGTAGAAAATAAAATGTGGAATATGGATATAGTAGTCAATGAAACTGTTGAACCTCTAAATTATTAAACGAGACTTAAATAATTCAAGCAGTCATAGTTCCTTAAGTGATCTATCAGATATGGAAAATTGCCAAGAGGTATATGTGATTAATACATTTAATATGATATTGTACCTCAGAGCCAGACTATGGTAAGTCCAAAAATCAACTTTTCAGTTAAGTCATTTTATTGAATTATTTTTTAAAAATTTTAAATCGTAGAATACTATTTTCCTAAATTAAGGAAATGGTTTATGTTTGATTTAGTCTTGAGTATTAGAGTACAGAGAATATAATACTTATTTAAGATAATTTTTCATTTTGGTGACATTTTTACATTTAATTTGTACTTAACATAGTCTGGCACTGTGGTCTAGTTTTAATAATTGTTTAATTATAAATTTTTAACTTAAGTTTATTTTATTATTTTACTTAATGCATTTTTAATATTTCAATATTATTGTTGTACTTGTTAAAAAGTTTTTTTTTTATTGTTTTATGTATAAGCTTAGTTTACAAGTGTTGACGATTGCTAAAAAAAATGGAATTTTGTCTTACGGGCAAATAAATAAATAAAACTTGTAAATATTTTTTTAAATATTTTTACTCAAACCTAGGTATTAATTGTCGAAT
Organism: Listronotus oregonensis; assembly: GCA_019359885.1. Taxonomy (NCBI): domain Eukaryota; kingdom Metazoa; phylum Arthropoda; class Insecta; order Coleoptera; family Curculionidae; genus Listronotus; species Listronotus oregonensis. The sequence continues at coordinate 30,538 of JAHBCN010005210.1, forward strand.
ATTAAAATAAGTTATAAAAATACGATTCTATTTTTAAAAAAATTACTTAAAACCTTTTTAACAAACACCAGCCCAAGCCTAAACCACTGTCAAGGGTTTTATAGCATTATTTTGGCCGACACTACGTTATTCTTTTCTTGTTCGACCCAAAGGGCTGGTTCATATTAGACCGGGGCCGGAAGGAGTACCGGCAGCATTCTAATTGTCTATTGAATCAATGTAAATTGAATTCTAAAATATTTATACCCGTACTAACACAAGAAGCTTATCAGTATAAATTTAAATATTTTATTAGTTATTTCATTACTGTCGCTTGCAACGAAACAGAGTATAATCAAAGAATATAAACCTCAATAAGAAGCGACATTATTCGAAGTCCCAAAATTTTTAGGAGGGGGCTAAGCTGTTTAACTGTCAACCCGCTGCCGGCAGCTTTTAGTCCGGGATTACATGTTTCGTTTAGTGCTTTGTTGAGTTTTATGTGCTGTTTCATTCGTTTCGTTTAGTTTTGTGGATATCTTTAAAAAAAGCACTAAATGTGCATAGTAATTGTAATACTTGTAAAATTATAGATCACAATGCGAATCTTGAGATGTAAATTCTTTGTTAATATACGGTAGGATCAGCCAAATGGAATAAATTCAATATTAAACAAATGGGGGCTTATTCGAAAAATGCTTTGGACATGTCGATTGGTATTTTAATTGCGCATTTTTTTAACTAAAACTGTTTATACAGGGTGTGTCATGTGACGGTAGTATCAACTTTCTATTTAAATGCAACACCCTGTATATTATTCAATTTTTGGTTTTTTCAAAGCATTCTAGACATATTTTATGTACAATGTCCTTTACCCTATCTTCAACTGTTTAACAATATTAAGCGTTTTCAGGTTTACTGCATCTATTGCCTTTGCATCTTTGCCACTTTCGTGAGGGTTACTTTTTGTTCATATACCTACTAGAGGCAGCCGTGCCGCTCGGCTGTGCGGACAAGCGTGCGCGAGAGTAAGAAGAATAGCTGTATAACATTTCTCTCGCGCCTTGTGCTGATTAATTGGCGGAAGGGGTGTGTACACCTCCGACAAATTAAGAGAGAGGAGAGAGGTTATACACCTATTCTTGCTTCTCTCTCGCACGCTTGTTCCCAAGGCTGCCCTAGTAGTATAGCACAAAAAGTAACTTTCAAGAAAGTGGCCACATGCAAGCACAATACATCTAATAGCACCTAATATTTCCAAAATAGTTTAAAATAGGTATAGAACATTGTACATGCAATATATATGAAGAATCCAAAATTGACTAATATACAGGGCGTTGCATTTAAATAAGGAAAGTTATGTTGGCCACTATTACATGACACACCCCGTATAAAATTATTTACTAAAAAAATGCGCAACCAAAAATACAGATACACGTGTCCGAGTGTTTTTTGAACACGCCCCGTTTATTTATTATTGAATTTATTTCATTTGGCTGATACACTATATGGATTTTTCGCGACTTACCGTTTTTAACTATTGGTTGATAGCAGTTCTTTCCCCCCCCATTCTAACCGTGTTTAACGCTCCTATCCTCGCAAAAAACGAAACGGTTTACGTATGTCAACTCACAAACTAATCGTTTAATACACTCGTAAGTTTAAATTTAAATATAAGGTCTTTGGAGAGTTAAGAAATAAGTCGAAAAGATAATATATAAACCAAATTTTTCATTTAATAATATTAGCTGTTTTAACAACTATATCAAGTAATTTTTCTTTATGATTTAAATATAATTGTACTAATTCATCCTTTTGGAAATGAACTAATAATCCAAAAAATCTGCAATCCAAATAGTTGTTAAACCATAACAAAAAAAACATCACAAGAACCAAAACAACAGAACCAAAACAAAACTTGACATAACCATTATTAACGCTCCTCCTGACCAGTGGCGATAGCGGTAGATACTGGGTACAAAGTAATGACGTAGATACCGACGTCAGAACACATTCCCCTACGTTACCGGTATGTTAACTGTCCTAACAATGTTCAACGCGGTATGTCGCCATTTAATCCCCTGTAAACATCGTTTTGCCCAAAACTAATTTTTCTCAAAAATAATCTAATCTTTTTTGAGAATAACCAACCCTAAAAAGACTGCAAAAAAAACTCCTTGAAAGGGACGATTTTCCAGGACTGAAAATGTATAATATTATACATGTAATTTTTCCCGTGTAAAACTGAATTTTACCGTTGATATTTTCTTAAAGTGTACCCCAGCGTTTAAGTGTCATTTCGTCTACACGTGACGTCAGAAATTTGTTTCCCATATAGCCAATGCTATTGGGAACTTTATGTCGCTTCTTATTAAGCTTTATATTCCTTGGTATAATGCCAATGTCTAAGGTGATTTCAAATCTCACGTTATACTTTAACAAGTTTTTTATACATGGCTTAATCCAAACAATCAAAACCACAATTTAATAATAGAACACAAAATTCAAAAATACTTTTGGAAAATTTGAATGAAAAGTAGAAGAAAAAATTATATGCATTCCTCTAGAGTAAATTGCATTTCCTCCCTTGGATTTTAATGTCCTCAAATGATCCGCGGGAGGAAAAGAGGCACTTTCCAGAAACACCAAAAAATTGTTTGAATTATTCTTAAAAGGTTGGTAAATGCGCCGTAAAATAGAACAAAATTTAAAAAAAACATGTCAACATTTCTATTTTTCGATTTTTTATAGCCAAAAACATGTGGAGCCGCAATTCCATTGATTTAATGTAATTCCAATAATTACCAAAACCCCTTTAACGTTGTAGTTCCTTTTACCCCTTGTTTTATCAAATATTAAGTAAAAATGTATCAATTTATAGCAATAAACTTTAAAAGATAATTTTTATAGCCGTATTAAACGCTGTTATAGCATCCTCTTTTTTTAACGGGTTGAAATATTTGTTGCCATAAATTTAATGTGCCGTATAAAAGAAGTTATTTAAAGAAGGTCAACTTTTATAAGTTTAAAGAGATTTTAAACGTTTTTATCTTAAGTAAGTTAATCGTAAAACTCAAGAGGCTGTAAAATTTAATAATTATGTATTAAAAACAAAATTAAGTAGGTATGTTGCATGCAGTTTTTTTAAACTTACTTTGGTCAGTGAGGTATTCAGAGTAAAAAGGTTTTAATTTGAAAGTTTTTCTAATAGGATTTTAGTAGTTTTTACCAGCCTTTTTATTTATTATTAGCTTGACCTGCATGTATCTACAGGGTGGCCCATTAGTGCGAGGAAGTCCAATAAATCTGTTGTTAATAGAAATACGAGAAAACGTTTCATACAAAAGTTATGGGATCCGTAGAGGTACACATTCTAAAAATATTTGATTGTATACAGGGTGTCCCAAAAAAGCGAGGCAGCATAAAAGTACTATTTTTTAAATAGCAGTACCCAATTTTTTATTCAGAATTGAATTAAGTAGGAAATTGTGCGTATAACACAATATTTTAATTTAATAATTTTGGCGGTGTTGCCATGCTATTTACAATTTACGAAAAATTTTGAAAAAAACAGCCCAAACAAAAAAGCCGCCGAAAAAATAACTGATTTAAATTTATAATACTTTGTCATGTTTCTCTCAACATCACGGATGACAGAATAATTTTGTAAAAGAAAACAGGCTTTAACTTGCAAAGGGTGTTTTTTACGGCGGTGCCAATATTGCAGTTTTTAAAGTAACATAACTTTATTTTTTTAAATGGAACACCCTATATTTTAATACGCCATGTTGTTAAGTATTTTATGATTTATAAATTCTTAATTATAAGTTATGTTCCAAAATGGGCCGTTTTGCCACAAATTTCGATTTTAATGGAAAATGCACAAATATCGTTGTTTTCTGTTGTTTTTTTTTTTTTGATGGTAGGCCATGAATTTAACAAAAGCGGCTATTATTTCACGTCAAAGGTATTTTTATTACTTTATATTTTTAATTTGTCATTCTTGCAGTAGATAAACTGTTTCTTAAAAAAGTAATGAATTTTTTTATGGAAGAACTTGTTGATATGGTTTTTATATTGGGCGCAAGTGACAAGAATTGTTTATTATCTACCAGACTTTACCATGAAGCTTTTCTTACAAGAAGGCAGCCAAGAAAGGAGGCATTTGAAAAACTGTTAGATCGTTTTGTTCGGACGGGAAAAGTGGATTACGAAAAGACCGATAGAACTAAAACTGCTAACTCGGGAGGAAATTCTTTGACTGTTTTGCAACTGAAACTGATATAACCCGGCAAACAGTTCAGAGAATTCTAAATGATAACAAAATGCGTCCGTACCACATCCAGCTTATGCAGGAGTTAAATGACCAGGATTATGATGCCAGAGTACTTTTCTGTGAATGGGCCCAACAACAAATTCAACAAGATACACATTTTTTGATTATGTGTTATTCGCCGATGAATCCACTTTTCACAAAAATGGAAATGTAAATCGTCATAATTTCCACTACTACTCAACAACAAATCCACATTTTATAAGAACTCACAGTCAAACAAGGTGGTCGTTAAATGTGTGGGGTGATATAATTGTAAATTATGTAATTGGTCCTTACTTTTTTGAGGAACGAGTTACCGGTCAAGTTTATTTGCAATTTCTTCAAAATGATTTGCCACGCCCGACCAACGCCTTACCAAACTACGTTAAGGGGAGGATGTGGTATTTACACGACGGGGCTCCAGTCCATCATACAGCAACAATTCACGAACATCTGAACAATGCTTTTCCTAATAAATGGATAGGAAAAGGTGGGCCATTTCGATGGCCCCCTCGTTCGCCTGATATTACAAAAATGGACTTCTTTTTATGGGGTTATGTCAAAGATCATGTCTATAGAATCTCTCCAACCACTAAGGAAGATATGAAGCAACGTATAAGAGAAGTTTTTAGAAATATCAGCAACAATATGCTTTACGAAGTTATTCGATCTTTTGAAGAACGCATTGAGACTTGTTTGAATAATAACGGCGGCCATATCGAACATTTATTATAGTCTTTTTGACGTCTACCTGTTGTTTATAGTCTCTTTTAACGTTATTTTATTTCGTTATTGTTTTTATGCTTTATGTTTCTAACAAATATTCCTGGATTTCAGTTTTTGAACTTGATGAAGCTGGTGCTTTGAGTAGCAGACGGCTGTGGTAGCTTGCGTTATCCATGACAAACAAACTGTTGTTTGGAAAATTTTTTAAATAATAATTTTAAAACCAGTTTTTAAAAAGTTCTGCACTTGTATCCTCATGATAATCCAAGCTAGAATCCTTAATATTCTTTGCAGACAACAGCAAGCAGTTTGGGACAAATCCGTCTTCTGAACCAGCGTATATTATGGTAATGCGTTTTCCTTTATTTGAAGGTGCTTTCGTCTGTTTTGACTGAATCAACCCATCCTTTGGATACTGTGTCGTGCGTATCGAACCATGTTTCATCAACTTAAATTATGGATCTGTTTTCTAACCTATATCTTTAAATTTCTTGAAGGTAATTAAATCTTCAAGTGCGTAATCTGTGCGATTCCATTACTACTTGTCTTTTGTCTATTTTGCGGTATTTAAATCCCATTTTACAAACAACTCTATGGAGGTTGGCACGGCTAATATTTATATTGGTTTCGTCTTCGTCTAGCTTCTTTTTCAGTTTATTCAAGGTAGGACTAGCTCTGCTTCCATAAAGACAATATATTTTCCTTCTTATTAGGTCCTGATCACTATTGTCTATACGGTGAGATTGAATATCATTACGTTTTTTTCTTTTGTTCAATTCTTCACTATTAATAATATCCCTTATCGATGATATTGGAGTTTTTGTAAGTAGACAGGTTTCTTTTAAAGATTCTTGTTTAATAACCTAATGTTCAATACTCAAGAAATACCTGGCCCACCCCTACCCTAATGAACAAATGGGTTTACCCAATAACAAAAGGTAATAAAATCGTTAAAGGTTTATTGGAGTATGGCCCGTCAAAAGCAATAACGATATACTTTGAGACAGACTATATATTTTAGCCCTTTTTTCAAAATGTTACATTCAAATTTTAATCACTTTCTATTTATCAGTAGACCCATAAAGTGTAAAGTGTACTCGGTGTTGTATTTTCTATGTATGTTTAACAAATAAAAATTTTACTAAAAATTAAAATAACTTAAATTTGGTTTCATTTTAAAGTCAGGAACACAAAGAGTTATGACATTTTTGACAGAAAAAACCTATTTTGTTGTTTTGAGCATGTTTTCGGCATAATTCAGTTCGTAGCAGCAGTTCCTTAGTTACTTACTTCTAGTTGTGGTTAGTTATGGTTAGTTTTAAGGAAATTCACTTGTGATGCTTATATCCCAATAAAATATGGATTTTTTAAGATTTAAACTAAAAAAATAAATTTGAGATATTTAGTGCAGTTTAATTTTCCAAATTAAATTTCATCTAAATAACCTATTAATTTCCATGACGACATACTGATCTAATGGTCATCAGCTAATCCGATAAGAAACGCATCCCCAAATAGTACCCGATGGGTCATCAACAGCATCAGCAACTCGCTGTCTCGAGCGCTAATCCTTGATGCATTGAGGCGCGTTCCGATGGAATTCGACAGTGGCGGCCGTCAAGTGAAACAGTACCGCGGTTCCCACGGTTCGGCAGTACCGACGAGATATCGCGGAGGTGGAATTTTCGGTCGGTCCCACTCAGGACTAGCTATCGGAAGCTTAGACTACAGGGTGAATGTTTTTACGATTGATTTTTAATGCAGGTTTTTGCGAATACTAAGTTTTTTCGTAAATTTAAGTTATTCGTTAGAAATAATTGATAATTATGAGTAAAACAATTATTTTTACCTGCAAACGATAGATCTTACAGTTTGCAAGAAATATTAGTTTAAAATTTTAACGCAAATTTGGTTAGTTAAAAAAATTATTTAATAATAGGTTATATTAAACATCTATTTTACTATGTTTTGTTTGTGCTTGTTTAATTTAAATAATAATAATATAAGGATATTTGGAAATTCAAATAATTTTAGAAGTTATAGCTACAGTTGTTTTTTCTCGCAATGAAGCTAGAATCAAAAGTTCTGAGAGTCGAGCTTCAAGTGCTCCAAAACAAGAACGAATTGCTTGTATTTTAAAGCAAACTTTGTTAAATATTTAATTTAAGGTAAATAAACGCCCGATATATGCAGCCCGAATCGCTAAATAATAGCTATTTATGTATCAAGGGCGTTACTGGGACTATAATGCCCTGAAGGTCGAACTGGCCCGAGGGCTAGATTTCGACCTGATTGGGCATTATAGTCCAGTAAAGCCCGTGGTGCATACAATGCTTTATGTTTTACCCAAAAAAGAGTTTTTCAATGACTAATTACATTATTTATTCGCAATATAAAAAATAAGTTGCACCTGTACCTGTATACGTAAGTAGATAATGACTGGTGTTAAGTTTGACTTTGATGTTTCTGTCAGTTAGTCAGTTGGCATTTTTTATTTAAGGATTTGCTCAAAATGGAAGAAATTCCACAAAATATAAGAGAAAAGGCCATAAAAGCCACCGAAAATCTTTTGCCAGTTAAATCAAGGCAACAGTATGATCGGGAGTATGGCATATTTGGTATTTGGAAAGATGCGAACGCAATTCTTCAAATAACCGAAAACGTTTTAATGGCATATTTCCAGGAACTGGTAAGTTATTGATTTTATTTTAATACATATGTTTAACAAACTTTATTATTTTTAGTCGGAAAAATACAGTCCGAACTCTCTCTGACCAAGTATTCCCCCCTAAGGTCTACGTTGATGGTCTATGAAAATATAGACATTTCGCAATACCATCGTCTCATATCTTTTTAAAAAAGTTAAGTCGAAAGGATACGTCCCGAAGAAGTCTAAAGTTTTGGAAGGAGAACAAATATTACAATTTATTAAGAAGGCTCCTGATGATATCTACTTGCTACACAAAGTCATATTGGTAATGGGTGTTTTTGGAGGTTTGGAGACGAGATGAGTTGGTCAAAATGACCATTGATGACATTGAAGATAGAGGAACAGTTTTGGTTATAAAGGTACCAGAAACTAAAACTTCAACTTCAAAAAGTTTTACTATCATTGAGAAAGATTTAGGCGCTTTAAGTTTAATAAAAAAGTACACAACAATAAGACCAGCTGGAATAAAGGAGCGAAGATTCTTTCTTACCTATAGAAAGGGTCGATGTACAGTACAACCCATTGGAAAAAATACCATAGGAAGCGTCCCAACATTGATCGCAAAATTTTTAAAACGGGATAATGCAGAAGCTTACACCGGCCACTGTTTGCGTCGCACATCGTCAACTTTACTTGTTGAGCAGGTGCTTCGTTTGAAACGCTAAAACAACATGGGAAATGGAAAAGCTCTTCAGTAGCTGAAGGATATATAGAAGAAAGTATTTCATCCAAAAACAAAGTAGCCAAAATGATTGCCAATTCAGTTAATTCCGAGGTTAATTCCGTATCGACTATTGAAAATTCTTTAATGGACTGTTCTTCTATACAAAATAGCGTTAGTGCTACCACCGCTGCTACCATCACAAAAAACACCGACCATTCTATAGTGGGATCAGCTACATTTTCCGGGACATTTCAAAATTGTAATTTTTATTTTGGAAATAAAAGTTTAATTTTTAGTATTGTTTAAATAAAAAATTATTTTTTGTATAAACTTGATCTTTATTGTGAGAGAAATAAAATTGGATAAGCAATAAAATTTCCATATTAGCGCATTAGGGCATTATAAGCGGGCATTATCATAATGCCCGCTTATAATGCCCTAGGTGTGATAGCAGGTATTATTGCTATCATAACATACTCCGTTTCTAAGGTATTATAGATCAATAATAGATAGGTAAAACATAAAGTAATATAAATTATATGTACTGTTCTATCTGTTAGACTACCTAAACTTTAAACGCGTTTTTCTCGAAACCACTTTTTTAAAAACGTTTGTCACAAAATCTCAAGTTCTAATTGACCGATTTTCTTAAAAGTTAGCATGGATTTTTTTATGTATTCCTCTATGGCAGGAATCAACAAAAAATTGAAAATTTTCAATTTTTGCTGTCTTTAAAAAATAACTGAAAAAAACTACTTTTTCTTTGAGAAACCGCCATTAATTTGGCGAGAAAAATATATATTTTTTTTTTGGTTTCTGCCCGAAGGACATTTGTACTAATAAGAAAATACCAGTTTTTATTTTTTAGATGACCAGAAGAGAGGGAATCGTGACATGATGGACACGCTCTTTCCCCTCTCCCCTCAACTTAAACAGCGTGTAACTTTGTGTGTTATTTTTTTCTTTTTAAACTTTTTTGTAATTTTTTTTTAAATAATAAGTATATAAATAATAAAAAATGGATGACAAAAATATTTTTTTTTTCTAATGATATAGCTAGAATAGGTTTTTACATTTTTATTGAGTTAGACATAACTGACCAGAACAAAAATACATATTATTGGTCAATTTAAAGAGCAAGTTACACTAGCAAAAAACATGTTAAAATCTACGGTAAGGGTTTTTGCTAATTAAAACTTTTAAAGTATTTTATTTTTTTAGTCGGATCTGAGTAGAAAACCCTAACCTTTAGCCCACTTTAATAAAATAATTTACCCATAATCTTAATATAAATTATTAAAGAGCTTTCGTTACAGTGAGAATAAGCCAAGAGCAATTAATAGTTCTAGTTTTTTTATCTTCTGTTATTTCCATTTAATTTTTTGATTTTAAAGATATTGATTAAATAACGTTCTTTACACTTTAGAAGAATATTTGATGTTTTTTAACAACTTATTAAAATTAAAATGGTATTGTTAATAGTCTGGCAACTTTAATGGTAAATTTAAGGTAATACAAACACAATATTAAAATTTTCACATTGGGTCATTTTGTCATTAGTTTTTTTTTTGCTACATTACTGTCAATATTTCATTTAATTTTGTGATTATATAAACTTTGTTTCTGTGTGTTTGTTTTTTTAATAAAGTGTCCTACTAAGTCATCTTTAACATCAATAGAAAGAGATTTGTCGCCTCCAAGAAAACCACTACGCACTGGCCAGAAAGAAATACTTATTTATATTTTTATTGCCATTAAGTTTCGTACTTTATATGTGTTTATCCGTCTTTTCAAAATAAAATTTGGCACACAAGTGAAACAGGGTTTTTTTAATTTCTACGTTTTATTAGGTGTGCTTACACCTCTACTGTATTTTAGTTTGCGCTCAGCCTGGGCTGCATATCACATGCTCTTATGGCCCCCACAGACTACGGTTATTTTTATCCATTCGTATCGTGGCGATACAGAATGGCGTGTTGAATCGTCGAACTGTTTTGCCCACACATTACAGGTAATTTGGACCGTTTTTTTGTGCGTTCTACAGTTACGTCATGAAGAGAAAGCATTTTAAATAAAAATAACAAGTATGAACATGTGCCGCTGTTCCCTGGGCTTCACTTATGCAAATAAATCCGTCAATTTTACATAAAATCCCTACAATCTATCAGTAGGAATGCCACAAGTCGAACCGTCGTTCCAAAAATCAAGCGCCGGCAGAAATTTTTTTTCGACGATACGGCACGACGGTTTTGCCCCACAGACATCAGTTTTTGGCATATTTTATACGCCGTTCTCTATCGCGGCGATACGAATGGATGAAAATAACCGTAGTCTGTGGGGGCCTTTAGGGTTAGTCAAGAAATCACTGTTAAAACAAAACAAAAAGCCAAAGTTTAGTTCTTCATTTAATTACACTATACATTTTTTTTCCTAACGCTTAAAAGCAGAGTTTTTCCCCGCGTGAGTAGCTAGCTGGATATCTTAAACTAAGGACAGCACTTTAAAATCAAACCTGCTGTGGATCATCACAAGGAAAATAAGTTCTATGAATAACATTTTAAATATAATCTGCAATTTTTACTATATTTTTTAAGGCTTTTACGCAAATAATATAAAAAACAGCGTTATAAATTCTAACACTTTGGCAATTTTTTAATCCATTTATAACCTTTCTTAAAAAAACAAAAATCCTATTGTTAAACGGACTCTAATGATTTTCTTTTGTTTTTCTTAATCGCAAGTGACCAAAGTATAAAAACTGCAACATAATAATCCCGATACCCCATATTAAAAATAAGACTTCATGTAAAATCCTTTTTTAAATTATTTTTTGTTGTAATTTATATCCAAGTCTATTTTTGCAACAATGTTTGCTATATTATTTTGTGGATAGATCTGTCAAATTCAGTAGTTTGACGATATATTAAACCGTATCTTCATTTTTTGGAGCAATAGGATACCCAGTAGTATTCTAGCTAGTAGCTATTTATTTATTGATTCAGTATTTGCTTTAGTAATTTAAAAATGGTGTTTACAATTATAAAATTCCCAATTTGTCAAAATCTCATAACTATATCTACATGGTCATTTGTTTTTGGGGAAATTCTTATCAGAATCTATTATATTCAATGTTTTTTGCAAAAATGAGCAGTAAGCCAAGTCCAAGACACAGAGCAACAGCAGATTTCTTAGGTCGAAATAATGCAATTTACGTTAACTTTCCTTATCCGAAAGTTGATAATAACAAAGATACAGGGTGTTAAACTTTTAATTTTACTTTCTTTTTTCTTAATAATTTTTAACCAAATGACCTAGTGGTACAAAATTTGGGATCTGAATGTTTTCTGAAGCGAGAAATTTAAATTCGTCCACGTTTTTGATGTTGCTACTAGAGGGCGCTAGCTACGGCCCACCTCACTTGTTTTAGATGTCGTAACTTTTTTTAAGCTTAGAATATTGACCTGTTTATTAAAAATTAAGTTACTATAAATCCATCTGCATCAAAAATATATACTTTTTTTTTTTTTAAATATCTAGGAGCAGCCGTTCTCCCAGATAACACACTTTAAAGGATCTTGCAATTTTTTTATGGAAAATGAATTTTGACCAATTGTTTTCAAACTTTGCATAGTGATAGTTCTTAACGCGCTGATCAAAGGTCTTTCAGGGAACAAAACCCGATAACGCCTCCAAACCCCCCAAAATCACCCTCAAACGTCACTGGGGATTTGGAAAAACGAAAGAAAAATTAAAAGTTTAACACCCTGTATCTTATTATAAATTTTCCGGAAAAAACAAGTTTACGTAAAGTGCATTATTTCGAACCAAGGAATCTGCTGTAGCTCTGTGTCCCATTACTTTTGGGACAAACCATTATTTATATTAACAAGAATTTTAACACTTACTTCTATCCATATTTTAGAAACCGTATCTTTAATATTCAAAAAATATTGGTTTAATAATACTACAAATTCTTCGCACAATATTGAACAAAATTGTCAACTTTATCTTCCAAATATGTGTTCTTCTTTAATAAAAAAATATTAAAATTATGAAAATGTTTAACCATTTATCTGCAAGTATTAAAAATATTACTAGTTTTTATAAATTCAAATTGTCCGTCATATACCGGGTGACAACGAAATCACTACCCAGCCCTTTATTTTCTTGAATGAAAACATATGGCTTTTAAAGATACCCAATTTTAGATATTATAACATGTGTCTATCACTTTCGGTTTAACCGGAAACGACATCAACTTTGATTTTTTCAATGGAACACCCTGTATATTTTTGGAATTTGGATTCTACGGATCATTTCTGATATAAAATCTATATTATATTCTATACCTATCTCTGCGTGCTTTTAAGAAAATGGCGATTAAAGATGTCCAAACTACCGCACATTATGCAGTTTTATGGGAAAACAAATAAATGTTATAAAAATTTATTATGTTAAATTTATTTTTTTCTGAAGACCTTATCTGTGGAGATCATAATAAAACTACTTACGGCTTTACCGGAAGTGCTGCAAAAATTAACCTTTCTTATAATGTTACTTCAAAAATTTTAATGCAACACCCTGTATATATTTTTAAATTTGGGTCATTCCTGATATACAGTCTGTGTTATATCCTATATCTATCCTTGTTAGTTTTTGAGAACATTGTTTTTCCCTAAAACTGCATAATGTGCAGTCGTTTGGACATCTTCAATCGCCGTTTTCTCAAAAACTAACAAAGATAAGTATAGGATATAATACAGATTTTATATGAAAAATCACCTGTAGAATTCAAATTTTTAAAAAATATACAGGGTTTTTAAACATTTTGAAGAAACTTTATTAGAAAAGTCAATTTTCGCAGCACTTCCGGTAATACCGGAAGTGAATTATGACTTTACAGATAGAGCCTTCAGAAAAATGAAATTGAACATAAAAATGTTCATTTTTTCCCATAAAACTGCATAATATGCGATAGTTTGGACATCTTTAATCGCCATTTTCACAAAACTACCAGAGATAGGTATAGAACATAATATAGATTTTATATCGGAAATAATCCGTAGAATACAAATTCCGAAAAAACAAGTGTTTCATTAAAAAAGTCAAAGTTGATGTCGTTTCCGTTAAACCGGAATAATAGGCACATTTTATGATTCCAAAATCGCATCTTAAAATATAATATGTCATCCTAAAATTTGAAAGTCATATGTTTTTATTCAAAAAAATACAGGGCTGGGTAGTGATTTCGTTGTCATATATTAGTAGGAAAGGCTTTTTATGTATTGGCTGAATACTTTGAAGATAATTTCGAATAAATTTATTGCATAGAACCATTTTATTGTCTTTTTTACCATATTATTATATAATTTATTATTATTTTTGTTATTATCATAGTTTAGTAAAATCTAACCTTTTTAATTCTATTCTGCTTTGTAGAAAAAATATATAATCTTATATGACAACACAGCAATATTATTAGTACATTTACGGCCGAGTGATGATCGCGTTGTTAAATTTAGCAATGGACTTAGCAATTGTTAAAAGTTAACAACAGTTTAAAATGTTTAACAAAATGTCAGATTTTGACAGGTTGCCTACTAAAATCATTGAATAAAACTGACAATGACGTTTTGTTAAACATTCTAAAGCGTTGTTAACTTTTTACAATAATTGTTATCATCCTTCGGGCCCTAATAGTACTATCCGATTCTTGAAGAAGAGACCCACGTCATCGACAGTCTTCACGTCAGTTAGCTAAATGTTTTTTGTAAAGTAAAAATTATATGAAATACAGAGATCCGGAAACATAACCTCTATGGTTTGTTGTGTTGTCATGCTGTCAAACATTTTGGGGTTTGGGGGCCCCTTTAAACGTGATTATCTGTATTTTTTTAAAAAAAAAATTGTGTCACAAAACTATTCGAGAAACAGGAAAACAAGGCGAGGCGAGGATATGCTGATTTATAAAAAACACACCGGAAAAGTGCCTCGTTAAAAAATTACAAGTGAAATCGTGTTTCCTTCATGCGGAAAAAGTTGTGAATTTAATCAATATTCTTCATTGGAACTGAACTAACATGCTGAAGGACTATTTATAACTGTACTTGTGTTAAAATAACGCCAGAAAAGTGTCTTGTTAAAATAGTAAACATACAAGTGAAATTGCAGTTTTCTTTTCCAAATGCAAAAAAAATGTGAATTTAATCATTACTCTTCATTGAAACTGAAGGACTATTTATGAAACTGTATTTGTGCGGTATTGAATTGTTGTTCATAAAGTTCATGATGGTGAACAAAGTGAGGGAAGAGCAAATTTTAGGGTTTTTACCCCTGTGAAAAATAACATTTCTTTTAAAGACTTATATCTTGAGTATTAGTGGCCACTAGGAAAGTTGTAAATAGTTGTAGCTGTTATTTTTCATTCTAAACATATTTGGTTCTTACTTATCGAACTGTCTTTTTGTTATTTTAATATTCTTTAGGGGCTTATAAGTATAATTATGAGTATTATAAATATTATATTATAAAAATATTAATAAATATTAAAAATCTCATATTTGAATAAAGTAAAATACATTTCCTTTGTCATACGCTTTTTTTTGGTGCTTTCATAATTATAATACAGCAGAAAGTGAAGTAAAGGTCCATCGTTACGTTTTCCTCTTCAAAATAATGGATTAAGGATAGAACCAATCCCCGAGATTGGGAACTCAGTGGTTTTCTTAAAGTTTTGTCGTCAAAACAAAGTTGAAAACTACAAACTTTCAATTTGAGCTCTTAAAAAGAACTATTTGTGATGTGAAGGAAATAAAAACAGTAAATAGAATAAAAATGCTACGAAAAATTGAAAATTGCCAAAGAAAACGAATAAACGATCTTCTAGCGCAGGAAAAAAAGTCATAAATGACATTTTAATAACGTTTTTCATTGACTCGCACTGACTGCACTCGGTTTTTTTCCATTCTCTTTATCCCATAGCAAAGACAAAGACAAAAATAATAAAAATTGCACTCGGTGAAAAAAAAGTGTAGTCAAGGGGGAAAACCCTTTAAAAGATTTGACATATCATGGGCCGCCCCTTTCACGTTTGGACGTACCGAGAAATTTATCTCTTTTTAGCTCAATGCAAATTATAATAACGTATGTCATTGATGCACTGCCAATTCTCTCTCTTATTTTATTGAGAGGAATAAGGAAAAATTTTCAACAGATGATGACGTGGGTCTCTTCTCTCAAGAATCGGATAGTATATCATTTTTATACATTTTTAGTATGTACCGGGTGTTCCACTAAGAGGGTAGTCGGCTATATCTCAGAAACTACTAATAGTATAACTTTCGGGAAAATTTTTTTAGATAAAAGCGACCAAGAGAAATTACTGGATATTATTTTCAAGTCTGTGGGATGACCGCTAGGGGCGTAAGGGTAACGTCGAAACATAAAAATATACATTTCTCAAAAAAATATCAAATAAAATGTATCAATAAGTGGTGCTATTTTAATCTTTAATGTTTTCTAAACAAGAAGCTTCAGGTGTAATTTTTGTCAGTTCAAAAATTAAGTGGTGGGAAAGGTTAAAGTTTAATTTATAAAAGTGCTAATAACTTCGGTTTGCTTTAACCGAATTTAGTGAACTTGGTCTCGTTTAGAAGAGCATTTTAAGCATTATTTTCAGGTCTATAAACTATTGCTACACTCATTTCACAAACGCCGCTAGGGGCGTCAAGGTAAAAACTAACTTATTTTACGAATTTTTTTGAAAAATTTAAATACAATGATATATACTTTTTTACATATTTATGTAGAGAAAAAAAATCCCAACAAAACGGCAAAAACCGCAATTTAATATCTCTTTTCAAACCGAATATATTAGCAAAAATATAAATACGACATAGAGACGTAACGCATTTAACGACACAATGTTTTCTACTGGGCCGATTTTTTATGTAAAAAAATTTAAAATTTTGAAATTTTACTAAATCTAATAAAATACTACATAATTTTAGTTTTTGTTTTCCTGACCGTGTTATTAAATTAATAATTTTTAATTCTCCTGGGTTTTCGGTCATTTTTTAAAAAATAATAAAAAAATAAATAATAAATAAAATAAATAATAAATAAATAAAATAATTTTAATTTCAAAAAAATTCAAATTCTAGATTACGAAACGAACTATAAAAAAGAAACCTAAAGAAATGATTCATATCAAAAAAACAAAAAATACTGTAAATTTTAGGACTGACACTGGTAATCAGTATCGTCTATAACGACCTAATTACAGGATAATAAATGCAAATTTTTACCACCTATTAGGGCTGGAAAGCCCAAAATTATGTACAGTTAGGGGTGCCCAACATTTATAAAATATACTCTATTTTCATCACTAACATTCAAGATGTAAAGCGTAATAGTTTCATCGTTTAGTTTTTAAGTGTTTGGTTTTATCTTTATTTTGAATTTCTTAAATCTTATTAGATAGTGTAAGTTTATGAAAGGCAAGGTATGTAACTTATATTTGTTTTCTTTAATTAATTTTGTTATTTGTTTTGTTTCCAATTGTATATATAAAGACATTAAGAACATCTTATTGTTCTAGATTCTGATGATGGTTTATGGAAATAAACCGAAACGTTAAAGAAATGTTTTAATTTTATTTCAAATTAATTTTTTTAAAAAATGACCGAAAAACCCAGGAGAATTAAAATTATTAATACTACATAATTTTTACTTATTTTAAACCATTTAACGATATTAGACAACATTAGATAATTACCAACCTATAACTGTAATAATCCATAGAGCGTGGTCCCTTATCAAGTTAGCTTTAAAAACAAAAGGATGCTGAAATGTCAAAAATTCAACAATTTTTATTTCAAAATATTATTTTTAGTGTTGTGCTATTGTGTTCTTTAAAATGCCTTTGTTGCTTAAAGAAGCAGTTGATATTATTGCTATTTATTTTAAATATCTACAAAATGCGACAATAGCTGCAAGGCTGTATGCATTGAGATATTCTTAGAGACGCCACTACGGCAGCCCGCAGCAGAATGTTTACTTGTTTAGCAAATCGCTTTCGTATCACGGGAAGTGTTCTTCGCCCCTTACACCGCAGACGCCGTAGAACTGAGAAAATGTCATCAACGTTTTAGCTTATGTAGAGTTTAATCCTCAAGCAACAAAGGGGGTTTTTAAAGAACAATACAACGAATATTAGATAATTACCAACCTATAACTGTAATAATCCATCGAGCGTGGTCCTTATCAAGTTAGCTTTGAAAAAAAAGGATGCTGAAATATCAAAATGCAGCAATTTTATTTCATAATATTATTTTAAATATTTTGAAATAAAAATTTTGGATTTTTAATGTTTCAGCATCACTTTGTTTTTTAAAGCTAGCAAGAAAGGACGAACTCGATGGATAATTTATAGGTTGGTAATATCTAATGTTGTTTACTAATCATTAAATGGGTTCAAATAAGTAAAAATCATGCAGTATGTCATTAAATTTTGTAAAAATCTATAAATTTAATTTTCACCTAAAGAAATCGGCCAGTGAAAACATTGTGTCGTTAAATGGATTACGTCTCTATGTCGTATTTATATTTTTGCTAATATATTCGGTTTAAAAAGAGATCTTAAATTGCGGTTTTCGCCGTTTTGTTGGGATTTTTTTCTCTTATAAATATATAAAAAGGTATATATCATTGTATTTAAATTTTTCAAAAATTTCGTAAAATAAGTTAGTTTTTACCTTGACGCCCTCTAGCGGCGTTTTGAATCAAGTGTGACAATAGTTTATCACCTGAAAATAATGTTAAAATGCTCTTCTAAACGAGACCAAGTTCACTAAATTCGGTTAAAGCAAACCGAAGTTATTAGACTTTTCTAAATTAAATTTAACCTTTCCCCCACTTTATTTTAGAACTGACAAAAATTACACCTGAAGCTTCTTTGTTTAGAAAACATTAAGATTAAAATAGCACCACTTATTGACCACTTTATTTGATATTTTTGAGAAATGTATATTTTTATGTTTTGATTACCCTTACGCCCCCTAGGGCCATCCACAGACTTGAAAATAATTTCCAGCAATTTCTCTTTGTCGCTTTTATTTAAAAAAATTTGTCCCGAAAGTTATACTATTAGTAGTTTCTGAGATATAGCCGACTACCTCTCTTAGTGGAACACCCGGTACAGGAAAATAAATTTTCAGCAACTTTACTTCTTTGTATTTATCTCCACCCTTCACCCTGTATTCACGCATCCTGAAAAGCAAGTATTTATTTTATTTTTAGTGGACAAAATTTGCGACAACGTTGGATCGTAAAATTTCTGCTGTCCGTCTTTGTGAAAAGGCTGACAGAAGAGGAGAAAAAGTGCACTGGATCGAGGCAAAAACATTATTTATTACTGCTCTAAATATCTTTGGGCATACCTTTCGATGAAAGGTCGAGTTTTTACGATTGACATTTGATATAGAAAAGAATAAGAACAGGGGAAAAGAACATGTTTTTAACAAATTAAATTAAATCATACCGAGTTATTACTGCGAAGTAAATCTCAACATTAACGATTAACGGTAAGTCAGTCTTCAAGTTGTATATGTACAGAGTGTTCCTTAATGATATGCGAAGATTTAAGGATGTGAATGTACAGGGTGTCCCAAATTCAATTCTTATCATTGGGATCTCGGTAACTTAAAGAGATACGAGATCGATTAAATTGAGTCAAAGTTGCGCAATTTGATGCTGATTAAAATGTCACCTTAAAAGTTTAAAAATTTTAAATACTTCCGAAAATTTTTGGAAACAATCGAATATTTTCGATTTTATTTTTATTTTTTATGACTGTATCTAAATAGATACAACAAAAAATACATTTTTGTTACCACTTTTTTTGTTCTACAAGACAGTGTTGTTAGATTAACACACCGACGTTTTGTCTTCGAGCTGCCATCATCAACTTTGTTTTTCTAAATACGGCCCTGGATTTTTATTACGTATTTTAAGAGCTTCTAAGATCCAAGGAAGTTTAAAGGTGTGTGGAAGCCCAATACTGTAGAACAAAATTGTCCAGGCGTGCAGGGCAGCGTGCAGGGTAGCGGGAACAGGGAGGTTGGCCCCGCGGAGTTTGCGCAATGAATAGTAGGTAAGAGCCGGACTTCCATAATTCTTTGTTACTACCTACAAAGTTGACATCATCAAACGTCAAATTCAAACATTCACTGTTTTTTTTTTAATTTTTTGCACAAAATTGTTGGTTATTAAACGATACTACCATAGAATATTTAGTGTTACTTTTGTAATATTGAATTAATGATATAAATATGGAAAGAAGCCTTCTATTTAAAAAATGAATAAAAAACGATAAAATTTTTGTGAAGTTTTTGTAAAATTTTTTAAAAGAAGGGTAAGACAATGTAAATGAGTTTAATCTAATCCTAGGATTCTGGTTGTACATTAATTAAAATTTTTATAACTGCTTTTTAGGCATATACTTTTCACTAATAACAAACATTCATGAGACAGAATAACAGTGGTTAAAAAGGTTTAGTAACCTTTGGTACCTAGGTATCCATTGTAACAGTATCCGTTAAATATTATGTGTCTACAGTACGTCGAGCTTAAAAAGTTGATAATGTAAGTTTAAGAAACCAAAAATCTAATTTCTTTTTAAACAAATACAGAAAAAGCAAAAAGGAACTTTAACAGAAAATTGTACTTTCTTTCATTTAACTAGAGGGACCTGTATATATTAAAATTTGCCCGGTCTGCCCAGTAATTAATAATTTTGATCCTTTAAAAGAATGTACTAAATTATTAAATGAAAAAAAAGTACCTAAATGTAAACCTTATTTCTTTTTAATAATCCACAGAAATACACAAACATTGCGGAAATCATCTAAAAGATAGTTAAGATTGCCTTACTTTTCTTACTGCTATTTCCTATGAAATTTTCATTATTCTATTATTCATAATTAATATATTATTATTTTTTTGGTTACCTAACGTTACGTCTCATAAGAAGCACCTAATTTAAATATAAGAAATACTTACCTAAAGTAAAAAATGCCGGGTATGTTACCCTTGGATTTGCAAGACAAAACCATACAACCTCTAATCATTTTGTTACGATATTATAGGTAACAAACAATAAACACAAAATTATAGTCACAATTTAATAAACACTAATCACTAAAATAAGAAGGTTTTTATCAATCCAATAACTTCTGTAACCACAAAATATAGGTACTCACACAAAGCAAAACAATCGAAACTAATACGGCGCAAAGGGCACAAACCACAACGAAAATGACGAATGATGAGACGACGACGCGACGCGCCGCGCGCGCCCTTGCACCAAAAACCTTAGACAACCTAAGATCAAAAACGGTACTACGGCTCTCATAAAAGTATAATGTGTTGCCTAACTACACACTGATTTATCAGTGTGTAAATAGGGATGACAGTTATTTTCATACTAGGCTGGACATTTTTTAATCGAATGGGCCATAGCATTGGGCTTCCATACACCTTTGAACTTCCTTGCTAAGATCCCAAAACCAATGATGTATCGCACTTATTTTAAAAATTCATATTAATGGCAATTTCCAAAAGAAACCATGTGTTAGAGAGAGACAGTGATTGATTTTTGGTAGGAAATCATTAAAATTATTTTTTGAATAGGTGTAATACATTATTGGTTTTGGAATCCTTAAAGGTCTTAAAATACGTAATAAAAATTCAATCTTTACCCATCTCCTCTTAAAACTTTCTTTCAACAGCTAAGCTAGTTTAAGAGGTGTCGAATTTTGGTTTCAAATTCGAATTAATAATAATTTATCAAGGACATGGTTACAAAATATTGTTAAAAATATTTTTTAAATTGTCAGATCTTCTGATTTACAATATTTATTTAAAGGCAAGAATTTTCGACTGCCTGGGAATATCAATGTTTGTTATATCATTCTTATCGCCTTGAATGTTCACACTGAATTGTGGGAAGATTTTTCTTAATCTAAAATCTAACCTTTTTGAAATTTTATTATTAATATTTATTACCTAATTTAAATATACTGTGTGTGTCAAATTATTGGTGGATGTGTTTGAATCTCCCAAAACTATCAGAATTAGAAGAATGATTAAATAGGAAAGTTTTAGAAAATGTTGTTAATAAATTGACTTTAGGCGATCCTGCTTACCCTTTCTGGTTCTTTAATGGCCGGTTGCACCAAAAGTATCTTAAGTAGACCTTTACTAAGGAGCTCTTAAAATTCAGGGTAACTTTGTTTCGCTTTCACCATTAGATTTTTATTGCAACTTAACTAAGGCTACTTAGAAAGATGGCAACGTTGCATCGTTTTCTTTTTATTGTTCTTCTAGCTTGTGTGTCATTTAAATGATAGAAGTAATCCGACTTGAATCTTTGTAAATAATTAAAATTTTAATTTTTTTTTCATTTTATAGACATTATAATACAAAATCAGTAGTTAGTTGGTGATTTTTTTGTTGTAAAATTAATAACAAAAAAATATACACACAAATACATCATTAAAAAAAAAAAAAAAACTTTTATTATTTTATATGAACAAATTAAATATTCCTAATTTACAAGTAAATACTTAAAATTTAAAAGCTAATACAAACTTGTCATGTTTAAACTAACTCGATTTGCTCAAGTAAGCTGAGCTGAGATGTCCAAAAAGAATAAAAAAAAAGGTAAATAAATCTCAAAATTGCCATAAGTAATAAAAATTCACTGTTTCTACATTTTTCTTGGAAATCTAATTTACATCGCATTTATAATATCACAATCCAAAACACCATTGTTTAAAAACTTCGTGTTTACATAATTTTTATCAAATTAATTATTTAAAACTACAAACAAACGAAAAATAAATAAACAATAAACAAAATATTTGTCAAATGTCAACTTCAAATTATTTAAGGGATCTTTAAGTAAAGAAAATCCTACACTTAAAGTTAAGGGACCATTAAGGACCAATTTCAGCTGGTGCAAGAAATATTTGAAACTTAAGGGGCAGTTAATGCTTAAGAACAACTTAAGTGTCGCAAAAAGTGTTGGTGCAACCGGCCATAAATATTTAAAGAACAATAAACCATCACATTTTTATAAATGTAGGACCTAACTGTCATGGTACTAAAATATCATCTACTGTTTTATGGGCATAAAATACTCAATGTAAAAATTGTCAGACGGAGCGCAATAAATACAACCAACGAGCTGTTAAATTAACTGGGGAAAGCATCGATTTGGCATAAGCATGGCATTATAAAGGTACATTTTAAGGTTCTGCCGAGCGATGAATGAACCTCTGTACTCAAAAAATAAAATCCACTAAAACCCGGGAAAATGGTTACTACAGATACTATTTTGTCATAGAGCGTGGCTGCCAAGTATATTTCTGTTTCATTTACTTGATAGTTTATTATGATTAAATTTTACTTAATTTATTCTTAAAATTACATCAAATTAAGGTCTACTATTGTATTTTACACTATGAATAATATTTGTTATATTTATCACTATAAAGTATTACACAGAAAAGTAATAATGTCAAATAGCTATTTATGTATCAAGGGCGTGGTGCATACAATGCTTTATGTTTTACCCAAAAAAGAGTTTTTCAATGACTAATTACATTATTTATTCGCAATATAAAAAATAAGTTGCACCTGTATACGTAAGTAGATAATGACTGGTGTTAAGTTTGACTTTGATGTTTCTGTCAGTTAGTCAGTTGGCATTTTTTATTTAACGATTTGCTCAAAATGGAAAAAATTCCACAAAATATAAGAGAAAAGGCCATAAAAGCGACCGAAAATCTTTTGCCAGTTAAATCAAGGCAACAGTATGATCGGGAGTATGGCATATTTGGTATTTGGAAAGATGCGAACGCAATTCTTCAAATAACCGAAAACGTTTTAATGGCATATTTCCAGGAACTGGTAAGTTATTGATTTTATTTTAATACATATGTTTAACAAACTTTATTATTTTTAGTCGGAAAAATACAGTCCGAACTCTCTCTGGACCAAGTATTCCACCCTAAGGTCTACGTTGATGGTCTATGAAAATATAGACATTTCGCAATACCATCGTCTCATATCTTTTTTAAAAGTTAAGTCGAAAGAATACGTCCCGAAGAAGTCTAAAGTTTTGGAAGGAGAACAAATATTAAAATTTATTAAGAAGGCTTCTGATGATATCTACTTGGTACACAAAGTCATATTGGTAATGGGTGTTTTTGGAGGTTTAAGACGAGATGAGTTGGTCAAAATGACCATTGATGACATTGAAGATAGAGGAACAGTCTTGGTTATAAAGGTACCAGAAACTAAAACTTCAACTTCAATAAGTTTTACTATCATTGAAGAAGATTTAGGCGCTTTAAATTTAATAAAAAAGTACACAACATTAAGACCAGCTGGAAAAAAGGGCGAAGATTCTTTCTTACCTATAGAAAGGGTCGATGTACAGTACAACCCATTGGAAAAAATACCATAGGAAGCGTCCCAACATTGATCGCAAAATTTTTAAAACTGGATAATGCAGAAGCTTACACCGGCCACTGTTTGCGTCGCACATCGTCAACTTTACTTGTGCAGGTGCTTCGTTTAAAGCGCTAAAACAACATGGGAAATGGAAAAGCTCTTCAGTAGCTGAAGGATATATAGAAGAAAGTATTTCATCCAAAAACAAAGTAGCCACAATGATTGCCAATTCAGTTAATTTCGTGGTAAATTCCGTATCGACTATTGAAAATTCTTTAATGGACTATTCTTCTATACTAGCTACCACCGCTGCTACCATCACAAAAAACACCGACCATTCTATAGTGGGATCAGCTACATTTTCCGGGACATTTCAAAATTGTAATTTTTATTCTGGAAATTTTAATTTTTGTATTGTTTAAAGAAAAATATTTTTTGTATAAACTTGATCTTTATTGTGAGAGAAATAAAATTGGATAAGCAATAAACATATTAGGATAGGGCATTTATAAGCGGGCATTATCATAATGCCCGCTTATAATCCCCTAGGTGTGATAGCAGGTATTATTGCTATCATAACATATTCCGTTTCTAAGGTATTATAGATCAATAATATATAGGTAAAACATAAATACTATTTTGTTTTTGACAGCTACTAATAAAGGCACTAAAAAACGTGGCAACAGTTCATTTTTCGTAAAGGCGTAATTCAGCCACCTTCGGTCTTCTGCTTCGCTCGACAGACGACACATTCAATATGGCGTTTTAGTCTGAATGTTTTTCGTTTTTTGTGATAATTGTTGTATAAATATTAGTTTTGTGTAAGTACTTTTAATAAATTAAAATGGTAAGGCAGTGCCAATTGTATAAAGTGACGGATATGATTCCTGGATTTTCATTTCACAAGTAAGTACAAACTATGCTTGTACCATTCTATCGCCAATAATAAACACAAACATGTTGGGCGCAGCTCTCGATTGCGTTTATGAATAAAATGTTTTCTCTATCTATGCTATTAGCTCATTGAATACAACAGATAAATTGTGTTAGAATTGCAATACAAATTATAGAGATTCTGATATTATTCTAGCATTAAGCATAAATATCATATTAGTTTGTTTTGACTGGTATATTTATAATTTTCAAAAAGACAAAAAAGGGTGGTGCGTTAATTGAGTTTAAGTTTAACTAAAAGTAGTTTAGCATCAAGTAAAGGTAACCATGTTTTATTTAAATGAACAGACATTGATGCTACATATTTATCTTTATTTAATAATATCAGTGTATTTTCTCTCTTATTTTACGTTTTTTAAACAAGTTTCTTTTTTTGGTTGTTATCAAATGAGTGTTAAAAGATTTTTGATTTGTGGAAATTTGCGTTTTTAATGTATATTCGATGTTTTTTATTCGTTTGGCTATTGATCTGAAAGTTTCACCTATAAAATACTTATCACATTCAATAGCATTTATGGTATTTCCATTGATATTGTACGGTTTTGTTTTTGGTAATTAAGATCCAGTAGGTTTTGTATTTTAAAGATGGTTCAAATGTTAAATTTATTACCCATAAGTTAAATTTTATTTGATAAGCCATTAATGTATGTAAACATAAATTTGTAACAGATCTATTTAAAATTTATCTTAAATTTGCTTGAGATTTGAAAATGAAATTATTTATAAAATTAAGAGGATAAGGGGACCTATATTAATTACGTAAGGATCCCGAGGGGAGGGAAGGTTAAAAAATATACATGCCCTTATCTAGGGAAAGGTTAAACCCATTTTTAGGTAATATTTAACAAGTCGACATTTATTCTCAAAAGTCTACTTCTATTTCGGATGCTGAATGGTTTTCTTCATTATATAATGGGCACTTTGATTTACATCTTATTTTACAAGTTTTACAAAAGATGCAGAGTGGCTGAATGAAGATGTGGTGCCAATGGACGTACCTAATAAAGTTCCATTTAACACTGCATTATATTATAATTTTTATTACAAATTTATATATTTTTATTAATAATTATATTAATTATTTTTTATTTAAATTTATTTTTTAAATAATATAAAATATATATATATATATATATATATATATATATATATATATATATATATATATATATATATATATATATATATATATATATATATATACAGTAAAAACGCACCGTACTGCGAACATAGGAGGCTCCTGGGCGATTTTGGATGTACCCAAATTTTAAAATACCAAATAATTTTGTGGCTTGTATTTCAATTTCCGTCTCGTTTCCTCACGTGGTTCATTTTTGGTTGGGACTGGTAGGGAGTGCGGTGATAAATTCGGAAGAATTATCTGCCCAGTTTAGTTCTGTACTACGTTTTTATTTTTAGTAAGAGGATGCAGTGTTTATAGGCAAGTAGCGGAGCTAGCTAGCGTCAACCGACTTCGATCGGTTTCTTATCAGCCATAAATTTAAAATTAGTTGCTTACGGGACCGCAACGTTTGCTAGGGGCTTAAGAACCAAACAGGTTTTTTTCCCAATAAAATAAAAGAATTTTCTCAATAAATAATGGAACGTAGAAGATATTCTTAAAAAAAAAAATTAATGTGATTCATAGAATAAAAAAAGAAAAACTCTTTGAAGTTATCGAAGATGCTCAAATAAACCACCTTCTTGGCCAAACAAAAACCCAAAATTGTCATG